>VMDR010006359.1:0-45997 GCA_007922815.1 Macrotus californicus
CATCAGGGGGGTGGGTGGGGAGAGAGGGGAAAAAGGTACAGGGAATAAGAAGCATAAATAGTAGGTAGAAGATAGACAGGGGGAGGTTAAGAATAGTATAGGAAATGTAGAAGCCAAAGAACTCATATATATGACCCATGGACATGAACTAAAGAGGGGGAGTGTGGGGGGAAGGGGTGTGTAGGGGGGGGAGGAGATGGGACAACTGTAATAGCATAATCAATAAAATATATTAAAAAAAAAAGAAAAAAATGATTTCACAAATAATTTTTGAGAGAACAAGCTTATTCCTTAAAGCATCAAAACTTAGTCTAACCATTTTGAATAATATACTATCTTAAATTATTTAATGCATTTCCTATTGAACTAAAATTAACTTATCCTTTTTCCAATGATGGAGGGCTATCCTCACGAAGTCACCTTCAAGCTGAACTTTTAAAGCCAGCTCTTTAATGCGTTTTGCTGTTTATTGCTGAGCCCTCGCGGCCAGGATCAGAGCAGACCGCAGCGTGGGAGCACGCACAACCCTGCGCAGCAGCAGCTGCTGCGAAGTGGGCCGGCCCCAGGCTCTTCACGACAGGGGAGGGTCCTCGCCTTTCTGCCCCGCAGAGCCAGGCGGTGACGGTAAAAGACACCTAGAGCAAGAGGAGTCCTGTCCAGGCCCCAGAAATCCCCGAGCCCGGGCTGAGGAGGAGCACACGGCTCAGGGAGTGGACGGCCAGCACCTTGCTGGGGTCACGCCACCGGTGAGCCGCAGGGCTGAGCTCCGGCCGAGGGCCCCTCACCCAGGCTGCCCGGGCTGCTTCCTTCGGGCCGCGGGTATGCCTCTCTCGGTCGGGTTTCCCGTTTTTTCTGTCCGCTCCCACCTCCATTCCTTCGGAACTGGCTGCATGTGATGTCACAGGGACTGAGAGAAGCTCTTTTGAGCTGTGCTTTGTGCACAACCTAAGGGCTTTTGTACAAAAGCCTGCGGCCCTCCGCCGGGGCTTGGCTGGCTACAGCCGCTCCACAACTGGCTGGATTTTTCATCTTGATTCATGACTGTCCTTTTTCTGGATCGCTGACACTGCCAGCCTTTAAAGAGCATGAAATTGTTTTATAGACATGTCTTTTTTATTCATTTCAAATCCACAAGGCTGAGCTGTCTACCTACAAAACTGTAATTAGATGCGCTAAGAGCAGAAAAGGAAAAAGAAAGCTTCTGTGTACTTCTAGAGCCCTGGGCACCAATTCGGCATTCAGTGCGGCCACCGGAAGCTGTGTTGGGGGTATCTGTGGATGAGGTGGGCCCAAATAAGGTCATCTGCCAGGTGTTAAGAAACATGAAAATTAAGCTAATTAGGCTTCTAGGCTGTGTCTCCACGGTGTCCGGGCCACCCATCAAACACCTTGAAACACTTGCCATTTGTTCAAAACTTAGTTCTTTGAAAGTTTCGGTCCTGACACTTTGGATGTGAACAGAATGAGTATCTACATTTCAACTGCCCCACCCAAGCCTGATACGTCCGATGCCAGAAACCCGGGTTGAAGGGCTAACTCTCCCAATGTGCCCTGCGCTTTGTAAAGATCATTAAGCACTTCCTTAGAAACGTTCCCCTAACACTGCCCCCCCCACCCTCACCGGGGAGCAGGACCCAGAGAGACTCGGGGTCTGTGACCAACTGCTGGAAAAGGCAATGATGGCAACAAGTCTCGAGGACCCTCTGTCCCACGTAGTGGCCTCCCACGTAGAGGACAAAAGGGAACCAATAAGATGGCGAGGCCCATAAAAACAAAATGGTGAGGGCAGAACTCTCTCCAGGTTTTGCAGATGAAAAAATGGGGGTCCTTCCAAGTACAATGGCTTGACCCAAGTCATTGCTTCGAAGTAGCTGATGGGGGCCTCAGAATGAAGCTTCCGAGGAGGAGATGCTGGCTGCGCTGCTGGCGCCACACCATAAAAGCCCAGTTTGTTACTGTTCGGTGTTTGCCCTGAAAATGTTAGGGACGCAAGGATGTACCTCTTTTTCAGACACAGATTATTTTTGTAGACAAAAAGGAAAGATTAAACACACTCAAACAAGTATCACTACAGTCCAGCCTCGGCATGGCAGCTAGTCATAATTCCTATCTAACCAAGTCACTTTTCTGCCTTAAAGCCTGGAGAGGGTACCTAGGAGTTGCCCACTGCATGCATTCCAATCTCTTCACGTGACACCTAAGTCCTTCCCATTGGCCCTCAGTTCAGTTTCTCCTCTCACCGACCTTCACATCTCCGACCCCAAGCACAGCAAAAACCTTGCTGTTCTGCAGCCAGGGAGGCCCCACCTTGCCTCTGGGCCTTTGCCATGAAGTTCCCTCCATCTATAACGTGAAATCTTCCATAGCTTTCACCTGCGTTGCCCTCCATGCACCTTCCCTGATCCTTGAGTCAGAACGGCTTTCTCTGCATTCCACAGGATGGCAGAGAAATAATCATCATACAAATAATCACACTGAATTGTAATTGGTAATATGCCTATCCCCTCCCCTTCCACTAGAGACTGTGGCAGAGGTCAAGGCTTTATTAATCTTTGTATTAACCTTGTTCAGCCAGAGAGAGAGAGAGAAATAGAGAGGGCTTGCGAGAGCGAGCTAGTTCAGTAAGTGTGGCATGGCTGGCTGGCTGAGAACAACGTTTTCATACTTAGCTTCAATATGAAATTCAAAACAATGAAGAAGACAGGACTCAAATATAGCAGGGAAATAACATACACTTTTACTCTCAAAATAAATACTAATCAATTTTATTTTATAAATACAGATGCTGAGTTTTCCTCCAATTACCAACAGATCAGTTTCACATGCCATTTATTATTGGTGGTGGTTTAAAAAATTATTTAAATAACCGGTTAGGTCAGGATAAATGGGCACCATTAGAACTGCTAAAAAAATATAGCTGGATACAATCTTCCAAAACTAATATTCTGAGGGGGGAAAATAATCTCTGGAATTTCTAAAGTGGGTAAGAGGAAGTAGAGAGAGAAAACACAATCAAATATTCATCTGATGACATTTGCTGGCTGTTGAAAGTGTCTCAGCTGCCTGCGTGAGAGCTGAAAGGGCTTAGTCATTCAGAAAGAATAGTAGTGAGCTTTCATTTCACTTTCTATCCTCAAAGCAAATTTGAATCTTTTCAGTGATTTACAAGACGAATTAAAAGATTAGTAGGAGAGAATAACTCATCCCCTATTGTGGCCATGGCCACGTTAAACAGAGGCAAAACTGACTCTGCAGCTTTGGAAAATGCTGAATGTCACTTCTGGAGACACGTAAAACTGCAGGTTCTGCCCGGGTCGTGGCAGGAACTGCCGACATCAAAAATACTCAAGGAAAACACAAGCCCAAACTCAACAAAGCCCAACCTAAGTGGTGTTTAGACGCATAACATCACTGGACACCGCCGACCAAGCCAATGTGTCGGTAAGTACCGGTCAGTTCTGAGCAATCTAATCGCACTCATGGCAGGGCTCCATGTTGGGGGGGGGTGAAGAACTGTGAACCCCAGAATCAGGCAGTCACAAACTAGAGACGGGTGGCTGGAACCTGGGGCTCCATCTGGCCATATGGAACCTGAGATAAGCGCTGTAACCACAGGTGCTCTGGATGGGTCCCTCTGCTCGGTGCTGCCCAAGCCAGGCTGGAGGGCCTGCAGCTGAATACACTTTGTCTTTGAGTTTGGTATGAAGTTCGAAGTCTGCTCCCAGGTCTTGGGAAACCACAATCACATGCGATTTACCTCCCACTGTTCAATACTAACAGAGTCCTTCAAACACCTTTTTCGAGGGGAGGTAGGTGCTACTTCATTGGAGGACCCTGCAGGTCAGTCTGACGTGTCCCCTAGACCGAGTCTGTCCCACCCTCTTTGACCTAAAGTGAACAACAGCACGTTGCGACAGCAGCTGTGCCTGTACAGAGAGCTTCTGCTCTGGCTTTGGAGTAGTCCCACCTTTTACATGGAATTTTTATGGACCTCGTCAGATCAGGTTAAAGCTTTTTACTGCTCATAGGCTGGACCTATGCGTCATGCAATGACTCCGTGATTTCTCTTTACATGGAAAATAACAACATAAACTATTCCATTTCAAATGTTGCTATAAATTAAACTTGAGCCCAGGAGTGCCTGGGCAAAATATGAAAAGGACAGTGAGACCTACGCATTAAGATGTTATGTAGGTGAATGCAGCTGCTAGAGAGAACACCTGCGAAGGTGTGTGTTGCTATAACAACATGTAAATTCAAATGAAGCCAACAGCATCAGCTTAGACAGCGCCCGGGGGTTTGTTTGGGCTAGTCCTGGTGTGATGCAGCACATGCAGATGGGGTTTCAAGAGGAATTCGAAGCTGAAAATAAAATCAGGTCAAGTGAAGTACACGCAATTTTTATTCTTCTATACAATACACAGATATGTACGGGTACATTTTCCTTAAAGAGCTTGCAACCCTGAGGCGATGTCCTTGGGCATATAAAATATAAAGCAATAGCAAATGAAAATGGAGCTCCGGGAATGCCAGCCGGACTTCAAACACATAAGGACACGTGTGTGACCGCGCATGTGCCCACAGTGCTCTGTGCCCCGTCTGGTCTCGGCCCAGCGACCTCTCCTGCCCTGCAGTCTGCACACCAGGCAGCCTGACTCTACGGGTATCTGTCACACACAGTGTCTTCCTTTCCAACTGAAATTTAATAAATTAAATTAACACGCATTTACATTTTGGGGTTTTTGTCTGGTGAGTGCACTGCCAGAAAGCATGCCTCGTTTTGACTGCAGCATCTGCCCACGTAAAATCTGGGCCCTCAAAGGCACTGGATGCCATCTGACTGCTGCAACCTTGGAGCCCTGGAGGGTTCCCTGGGACCCACCAAAAGTGAGGGCTTTTCATCTAATTTGAGGGCTACATCAAGGGCATGGCTGACTGGAAGAGGTGGAAGGTCAGAGCTACTGCATTAAAGAACCAGTGAGTCTGATGTCCTCGGTTGTCAGGGTGTACAACCCACCCACTGTGAAATGGGGCAACGTGGGGCCTGGGGGCAGGGGCAGGCGGGCCTGGGTCTCAGGAGACTGTTGTGCTTCTTATTCATCAGCCTAACGGATGGCCAGAGATCCTTCAGTAAATGGTAGAAATCTTTTCCTAAATATTCACTTTTCCCAAGATCTTATAAACTGCGGTGAGGGCAAATGCTCGAGAAACTACAGCTGAGTTCATTATATTATTTATATATTATCATCTTCCCTCTGAGGATAACGTAGAAGTGTAAATAAAAAAGCAGACAAATAACTCACAGGTGACTCGGGCTAGAGCAATTTTTGCCTTAAAACAGCCGTCAGGCCCGAGAAGCACGTCTTGCAAGCAAAATCTAACTTGCCTGGCCCACTGACACACGTGATCCCAAGTCCCTCCTCCGTACACAAAGTCTTTTTCTGAGGAATATCCTCCATTAATATTTATTTTATGGCATGATTATTACAAAGGGGAACCAGTGCAGCTTTATCCGCATTTTGGGCAGCAGCCCTGTCCTGGTCCTGTGGTCTGCCTGCTCGCTTCACTTGTCAGAACTCCTGCGCGGCCTGCGGAAGCTGGATACGTTTTCATTCAGTGCATAGATCCTTCGGGAGAACTCTTCAAACTCCCCCAGAACTTGTTCGTCACACTCCACTGCCACAGCACTGTCCACTGGGATGCAGTTAAATGCTTCCAGCTGATCACTCGAGGTGAACCCCGTGGCTTCCATCCCGATGATCTCTTCTGCTTGCTCCACGGCACAGCAGAGCTCAGCTTCTGAGACTGGGTGGAACTCACCCGGAAGCTGGACGCTGGCAGAGCCGGCCTGCTCACTGGGTAGGAGAGAGCCATTTACCGTGGCTGGATGCCCAGAGAGGGCTTCTCCTTGTTCTTGGCTAGTCTTTCCACCCCCGTGGCCTCCAGTTAAGCTGTCACCCAAATCTACTCCTTTTTTCTGGTTTTCTTTGGAGAAGTCCAAGGAGGTATCCAAGGAGGAGGACAGGGATGTTGTCTTTCTCTCGGACTGTCCCAGGGAGGGGACGGTGGACACAGGCTGGGCGAATGCTGAGCTGTAGCTGGGAGGAGGGGTTCTGTACTGCAGTCTCTCGTTCTCTGAGCTGGCCCGTTTTCGGTGTCCTTTGTCCGGCGATGGGATGCCCCCAGAGAAGCCTGCATCTGCACCCCCGAATATGGAGCTTTGCCTCTTTGGGACGGGGATTGCACTGGAGGTGTGATGCCTGTCGCTAGAAGACAAACAAAAACGAGAAGTTAACTTTCAACTTTAGAACTCAGTTTAAGCTTTTTGGATCCAGACACAGGAAATAGCACGTTTAGGGCCTGAGATAATAAAAACTGGTAACAGTCAATCTTAGTACGAGTGGTAGTGTCCGAACGCACGGGACAACCCAACGCATTCTGAGTTCAACTTCGGGAGCTTCCTTCAAGAAGCATACAAGACATGATGAAGTACATCCAAAGGAGAATGCCCAGGGTAGGAATGGGGACAGAGACCACGTCACACGGGGAAGAGCTGAAGTAACTGGAGGGACTGGATCTGGAAAGAAAAATATATAAGGGAGGTAATTAACTTTATATATCTGGACTATCCATATTCTTATTTTTCATACTCCACTCACTTTATCTGCGTAAAGCAGGCACCCTTACGTGGCAGAGAAGTTAAAGAACTGGCCCGTGACACCTCGGCGAGGCTGTGGCAAAGCCCGGCGATAAAGCTCCTTCCTGGCTTGAGGACTAGTGGCCTTTCCAACACCCAAGCCCTAATCACCGTGGAAGAGAGCTGACGGACAGAGGGTCAAGGACACTTTTAATAAGAAACTGATGTGGGCAACGATTTCCCCTTTGCCAGGCTAGTCGTGCACGTTTTATTAGTTTGGTTTTCAGGGCCTTCTTTCAAACCTGAGGTGCCTTAGGAAGACACTTTGGGCCAGCAATAGTAATCATTATTAAGCAATACCAATTTTAGTTTCTAAAGTAATTTCATACACATCACTTCACTTGGTTGTCACAAAAACCCTGTCAAGAAAGCAGAGTATGCATTACTACTCTCAAATTTGAAACACCAGCAATTTGTTAATGAAAAGAGAGTGTCTAAACCCTGGACATAATGGTCGCGTTATGTGCTGTGCTGGTATGACCGTCCACGGAGCAGTCACCGCCCTTTCTGAGGTTACACTTGGACGAAGCTAGGCAGCTTCAATGTAACTGTGTGAACAGATTAGGTCCAGAGACAGAGGGAGGTAGACGCACAAGGCCCACTTGACTCGGGTGTCCTTCAGGTGAGGAAACACAGATGCAAAGGGCGACTCCTGGCCAAGAGCAGGGGCTCGACCCGAAACCAGCCCCAGTGCACAAAGAGCTACTGCATGTGCCAGTCCTGGGGTCAGGAAACGAGGGCAAGACCGAGCAGGCCCCGCCTCGGAGAGGCTTCCAGTCTTGTAGGAGGAAGACACCCCGAATTACTGAAATAATGCACATTCAGATCACAGCTGTGATGTGTCCTGAAAAAGAAGGAAGGACCCAGGTTCCTTCCTGTGTCCACAGCCACAAGCCCTGAAACCGGCCCCCTACCCTGTCTCTGCGCAGGTTTTTCTGACATGGGATTATCCCTGTGGCCTCAGAGACCTGAGCAAGGGTTACTCTTCTTGAGAAAAGGCAACCACAAGTCTTCTGATCTGCGGGCCTGTCAGATGAGCATGCTCGGCTGTACGTGTTGGTGCCGGGAGAGACTTCATAATGAGGGGTTCAGTGGGGTGCACAGAACTGACAGGCCGACCAGTAAATTACTGTTTTTGGTTCTCAGGAGAAGCAAAACAAAACAGAGCAAAATCTGCTAGCCCTGATCTAGGTTTTCAGTTAATTTAGGTTTTCAGTCAAAACTCGCAGTAATCGGGTACGCTGTGCATTTTTGTGAACCTTGCTGTTTTCAGTCCACCACTTGCTGACGGTGGCCCTCTCCAAATGGCTTTGCAGGGGGCCCAGGTAAGCAAACCAAAACAGAGCATTAGCACTACTCACAGAATCTATTCTGGGCAGTTTCCACCCTGGCCGAGGAGGGACGGGAAGTGCCAGGTGGACCAGCCTGGGACATTGGTGGTGACATTGCTGGGATGAGACTAGACGCCAGGTGCTTAACCACTCCTGGCTGTGAGGGGTGGGTGACATGACACCTTCCCCGCCGCCATCGAGGCCCTCTCCCCACCCATCCCGCTCTGCTTCTCTGCTGGCCTGAAAAAAGACAGAGCGTGAGAAACTGGCCAGGGTACAAGCAGCAGAGCTTATGACACAGAGGAAAAGGGCCCGTGGGGTTCTCTGTGATTCTGAGATGCCCTGAAAGCTCTCCTCAACCCTGCACAACAGAAAGGTAATGAACTGTGACGACTCTCCCCGCAACCACGACAGGCAGGGAGCTGCTAAGCTCCTGGGCACTGCTAATGTTGAGCCCTCACATCTACCCTGTGAAAAAGGCAGGCGGGTGGGTGCGTTCTGTGGTTTAAGTTTGCAGAACCCATATCTGAAAGAGACTCGGTCTGACTCGAGGGCCCATGCAGTCCATTGCGTCCACGTGGGGAAAGTCACATTCAAATTTAACATTTGCAGAGCACCAACGACAGGCCAGACTTCCAGCTGCACATCCTTCTACAGGCCTTTCCACTGAGCTCGCCCAGCGTGTACCTAAGCTCGGGGCGTTACTCCAAAGGATGGATTCTCAGGCTTTTCAGAGGTAGAGACTTTGGCATTCTCTGACATCCTGACTTTGTGACATTCTTCTCCAGTTTCCTAGGATGCTTATGAGAATCAGGTGATGAGAATTTGAGATACAATCTGGAAAGCTCCAGTAACAGTGAGATGTTCCCTCTTAAGGATGGTAAGGAACCGAGTTACGAGGCACAGGCAATAAAGAAGCCTGCGTGTCTAACATTCACCCTCTAACCACCACGTTTTGTCTTTCCCCCACTTTTAGCCACGTGCAATGAAACCTTTCAAAAATTGTTACTAGTCATTCTTATCATCTTAAAAAGAGTCAGCTGAACAGAAAAGGTATTTGCATAACTTTGGGCCACCACTGTGGACATGTATTACTAAACTACGACACAGTAAAGCGACTACAGGATGTTCGCTGGTGCATTTCGTAGGATACAAGTCTGAGAGCTAAGTCTGTGCTTAAGCTTTTCTGTGTCCTCTCTCACGGTCAAAGTCAGTGTGGCTGTGTCAATGCTCTTGCCTGCAGGGGCTTCTCTCTCTCTCTCTTTTATATTTATTTATTTTTAGGGAGAGGGAAATGGAGTGAGAAAGAGGGAGAGAATCACGGATACAAGAGAGAAACATCCACTGGCTGCCTCTTGCATGCATCCCGCCTGGGACTGAACCCGCAATCCGGGCACGTGCCCTGACCAGGAATCGAAGTGGCAGTGCTTTATTTTGCAGAACGATGGCCAAATGACTGAGTCACGCTGGTTGGGGGGTGGCTTCTCTTTTTTTTAAGTTTGTTTCTATGCTGCTGTGTTCTTGGAAAGTAGATGTCCTAAGAACTGTGTGGGAAGCAAGGGGGAATAAGATCTGAGTGACAGGCCAGCAGATGTCCTGGGCACAATACGCTTTAGTATGAGTTTTGTAACATTAGTTTTGGCTGCTCAGAATTAATTTTTTTATTGCTTCCAGGATCTTAGCAATGTTCCAGATTTTTAAGATAGCTGAGCTCCAAACAGCTGAAGTGTTGAATGATTACCTTAAAATACATACAAACACAGATGCATTTTTAATTATTGTAATAATTTTCCCTGGAAAACTCAAAAATATAAACCATATGAAAAATCAAAATCACTCACAGGCTATTACCCATCAAACAACCACTACTCACTGGGGATGTTTTCCTTTCAGACCCTGATTGTGTGTGTGCGTGCGTGTTTAAAAGAACAAACAAACCAATACTGGGTTTCTGACACACACGCGCACACACAGCTCTGCGCCCCGCTGCTGGGTGTTATTAGAGCCTCCTGGTAAACAAGTCTCGATCTTTGCTCCGTTGACTAGAATACCATAATCTGCTAAACATCCCCTCAGTTTGGTAGATTTAGGATAGCTCTAAAATTGTACTATTAAGAAGCTGCTGTGAGCATCTCTGTACAAAACACAACGTGTAGGTTTTTAATGAGAGTTGATTTTCATGGTTAATAGAAGGTTCCAGCAGAAACGTGCATTTCATATTCAGAAGCTTTCTTACACGAAAAAAGGAGCATTTCTTCTCTACTAACGCTTAAAAAGGTAAAAAGCAGCAATTAAAAAGGCGAATAAGAGATCGAAACAGAAGGCCCAGAAAGCTTCAAACCCCCTCTGTCCGATCGCAGGCTGGAGTCAAGACCACCTCGTCCAGATGGAGGAGGCCGAAAGGCACAGATTTCCTAATTACGTGGCCAGCCAGTTTTAAAGGCTGTTGACAATTTATCAAATGAAATTAGTAAGTCATTTAAGTTGTGATGACTAACTTACAGGGTATTTCTACTCTTAGAAACAAGCGGAGTAAATGTGGGTGTTTGGGGAGGAGCGGACACAGCATGAAACGTGGCAGCTTTGCTCTGCCTTCCGCTCCTGCCGGGGACCAGGGATTGGCGGCCCCAAGCCCAAGGCCTGAGCGACTGAGCTGAGCCCCCAGCTCACTGAGCGAGCGCCTTCTCCGCAGCAGCTTTGATGGGTGTCTCCCCTGGCTTGGCTTTGGTCCAAAATGGAAACCTGGAAACATGACATCTGGGGTTTAATGCTGCAATTAAAAGGAATTTATTTAAAAACAACAACCCAAAGATACTGTGATTGCAAATTTACTGGGCCATGGTTTAGTGAAACACAGCACAGGTTGTTGAGTAACTGAACCACATCGGGCCTGTCTAATTACTTAATAATAAACCTTTTGCTGCAAGTAAAAATGGATGCTCCGGGGTCACAAACAATAGCACGATGAGGGAGAAGCCAAGTGGTCTGGAGTTCAGCGGTCAAGGAGAACAGTCTGGTTTAAATTTGGCTTCTTCGGATCAAATCTTCTCTGATTTCTGCAAATTAAGGTGATTAATGTCTTTCTCATTCCATGAGTCCTCATTTATTGCAGGCGGTCACCTTCTGTTATCCCTTCAGCTGTCTCTGAGAAAGGGGTGGTGATGAGAAAGGACACTCGAAGACCTGGATTCCGCCCCTCGCTCTGCCGCCACCATGCTCCTAGTTGGAGCTATGGTTTAGGGGTGAGCTCACCACTTATTAGCTATGTGACTTCGTAGCCCTGTCACGCATCTTCTCTGTGCTCCAGTTCCTCCTTCGTAAAACAGATCGCTGGGCTACGGAGAGGAGTACATGAAACAATGCGCTTCAGATCCTGGCGGAATGCCTGGCATACATGCCGATGGCAGCAGTAGCTGTGACTGTGGTTGCTGTCGTTATTGTCACCTTCCGTGGGCTTCAGATTCCACAAGTACTGTCCTCATCTTACAGAAGGGGTAACTGAGGCCCAAAGACATTAGTGTCTCGGGCAGGGACACAGGGTAACAGGTAGCAGGGACAGACTAGAAGCTACATCTCCTTCTTTCCTTCTACAGTGTCCAGCACACGGAACATGGTTTAAAGTGGGACGTACAGAGAGAGCTCTTCCCAGCCACCCCTCTCCACTTCTGCATGAATTAAGGCTGGTATAAAAGTTTTAGAGAAAAAGTGCTAAATCAACCAAAAGATTTATTTTGCCCAATGTGAAACTTCACTTCAGTTTTTTTCCTTTTTTTTTTGAGAATCTGGGGTGGGAAAGGCTTGGAATAAAGTAAAAATGCTCAAACTGCCTCTGTTTACATGATCTACCAAATGTTTAGGGACTGTAAGAACTTCCCAGAATCCTTTGCGGTGCATTCCAGTTGTCCCCAAACCCCTGATGCCTCATTTTTTCTGTATGAATTTAGCTTTAGGGGGAGAGTTTCTGTGTGAGGCTGAATTTCCCTACTACCCCAGCACATGTGAGGAGAACTGTGCTCAGGACTTCCGTGACCATCGTGCGAACGCCGGCCACGAAGCCGACCTGGACAGAGTAGAACCCAATTCACTCCACTTTACCCTCCTCGACCCTGCAACTTTCTCCTCTTTCTCTTTTGGCTGGTTTTATTGCCTGAAACTATAGCCTCCTTTTACAGAAAAGGGACTGGGAGGGAGAAAACGAGGTAAGAAAGCACTGGCCCAGCAATGTGCTCTCACTCCCACATCTCACGTGTGCGGTGACTGCACATGCAACCCCACGTTACAAACGCAGGGCCTGGAGGGGCACGTCAGCGCTCTGAACCTGGGCTTCCTCGTCCGTGAGACGGGCTTGCCCACCTAGCAGCTGTCACAGTCAGAAGTAAATGAGGTGCACAAGTACAGTTCTTAGTACAATGAGTAGGTGCTCCATAAATTGTTAATAATAATAAAACAATAGCAACTAGCACTTATGAAGTACTATGGTGTAAGAAAGTACTCTGTTAACAATTTCATGCATGGTCTCATTTAATCCTCACCTCTCTATGAATTATTGTTGATGTGAACGCCATCTTCATTTCACAAGGAAGAAACTGAGGCACAGAGGCAATTTAACAACGGTAGTCTGACTAAGCACACATTAGTTCCCCTCTCTCTCCCAATCCCTAGGACTTGCCAGCGAGACACCTAGATCCAATCTCTATTTCTGTTTGAGGGAGGAGTGAGAATCACAATAATTTTCAGGTCAAGTGTCTTGGCATCTTTTCCTTCTCTTCCTCATTATACTGAGTTTGTGTGGCTTTTTGACTTGTTCGGCTGCTAACAGGAATGCTGGTGCAGTTTAAGCATCAATTTTGAACAGAAATACACTCTGACATGAAATGATATGAATGTGGAGACTTAGGGGAAAAGGAAATACAGGAAAAATAAAAACGTACTACATCAAGAAAGTTCCTGGAGCTCGGGTGAACTTTTCGTTATCTAAGGCATTTTTTCCTTTTCTCTTTCAGAGTCACTTACGCTTGCTGTATCTGTCTGCAACCAGGTCCCACACCGTAAAGTATCAGGAAAGAGTACGGTTCACAGTCTCCGATATGTCTTTCCCTCCTACAAAACGTTTCCTCTGAGGAACATTACTAGATCACAGCTGGTCAAAATGCTAAATCTTGATTGTCTGGATCCTGGCCAAAATCTACAGCTACAACTCCATGGAATAAGAATACTTAAAAAGAAAAAAAATCCTTTTAAACAACATTTGATCTTCTTCTTTCTCCCCCTGCAGCAAGCGATGACCTCATGGCAGCGAGGCCTCTCCACGGAGGTGTTTAGATTGGTTTACCGCCATCAGAAATGTTTGAAGCTCTAGGTCCTACTCTGTGCCAATATCATGTCAACTGTGCTAAAAAGCAATAATAGTTTCTCACCTTCTTAAAGATTACTGCTTAAATAATGCAGAGCAACGACAGGGCTGTACACAATGCCAAGAGCAGACTGCCAAGGCAAAGCCGAGGTAGAATTACGTCTTCTGGCAGCTAAGAAATTATGACATAAAGTTAGTTTTTTCAAAAAACAACCGCCATAAATTAGGCTACTATCCTTTTTCAAAATCCAGCAAAGGTTAGGATCTATCTTTTTCTCCTTTCTCTTGCTCAGATCAAGTAGAAGCACAGAGCCTCCTTGGGAAGGCCACATCTAACCGCTGGGCCTTATCTCCCCAGGTAGCTGGGGGTCAGTAGTGGGAAGCAGCAGTCTCTGGCTACAGGCAAAGCCACCTCCAGACCCCTCACCATTACCAGATAAGTGAAAGTGCTTCCTCTTTGCCCTGGATGTTAACAAAAACAAGAAACAAAATAAAAATAGAAACAATCTTGGGCCAAAAGCATTGGCAGAAATCTGTGCCAATGGTCACTTTTCCCCCCGGGCTCAGCTTGGAAGGGTTCCTGCCAAAGTCTGACTAAATAAAAACAGGGAGTTTAAAAAGGTATAAATGAACAAGGGGCCTTTAGATTTTCTTTAAACCAAGTACTGACAGAAAGACAAAGTCCCACAGGCAAAGGATAAAACAAGAAGCTGAAGAAACCCACTTCCCCAGACTGTGCCACAGGGCCCAGGTGGGAAGGAGGGGCCCTGGCACAAGCCAGAGACGGGCCGAGGGTGCCCGCAGCCAGGAGGCCCACCCGGAAGCCAGCTCAGTCAGTGTCAAGGCTGAGCCCCTGGGGATGAGTGAATAGAAAATAATCCTCCCAAGGTCCCAGGAGGGTGGTCAAGTCAACCACTTCACCCATTCGCTTTCACTTTAAGAAATCATACAAATTCATCTACTGACATACAGTCGGGCATCAAACAATCTGAGGACTGTAGAACGGTATTTTTTACACAGAAAGAGATGCGAGGGATGATACCTGGGGACCCTGGGAGTGTCTGGACAGCACGTGAGATGTGGGAGTAATAAGGCGTTTCTGCTAAAAACTAGGAAAAGAAAACAAGTCCAACTTTGCCAGGGAAACCAGGGGAACAGCACTCTCACAGAGCCCAGCCCCAGAAGGAGCTCCACAGGGGAATTAAAACCGCAGTCAGAGAATGCTTTCAGAATTTGAAAAGTTGATTTGCAAAGAGAGTTAAAGGAAGCTTCCGACTCCAGAGGCTGACGAGAGAACGGAGAAAGCGAGTCTGCGAAGGGCACTACGGAAGCAGAGCTACCACCACGTCTCTGTGAGCTGCGCTGTGGACCGAGCCACGCGGCTTTAGTTTGCTTTCAGAGAAAAATGGACAGCCCTGCCGTTGTTTCCAGTGTGCTGGAGGCCCTCGGAGAAGTGTTTGAATTACATTTAGCCGTCATTTAATCATTATTTCGTAAGACACTGTGGGAACTCTAGGGATAATGTCTTCGGAACCTTATCTTATGTAGTCCTCTGGAACTTCTGAAAGAGGCGAAGTGAGGTGAGGTGTAGAACCATATGCATATTAACAGAACATACGAACAAATTAAGTGATTTAGTTTCTTATTCTAACACGGATCGAGTGTGTACCGTGCATAAGGCACTGTGCGCTAGATGTTACTGTATCTGGGGTTGTACCTAGACGTTACTGCATATGGGGACACAATAATGACTGAGGAAAAAAGCCGTGGTTCCTGCTTTTATGGAGCTTGCACCATAGTGGAAGAGGACAGACATTTGTCAACAAAACCACAAACATAAATGTAAAATGACAGCCTCTGGCACATGCCACGCAGGAGAGGACCTGGACTAAGAAAGCTTGTAACAGGACTGACCCAGAAAGGCTGAAATCCAAAGGGCTAGCAGAATTCTTCACCAAATGAAGAGTGGGTTGGTGGGTGAGAGCATTGTCCAGGCAAAAGGAACAGCCTATGACAAGACCCTGTGTCACAAGACAGACAATGTGTAAGGACCCAAAAGGTCACCAAGTGAAGAAGAACATGGAAGAAAATAGAGCTAGAGAGGAAAACGAGGTCTGGACCATGCAGAAGCCCACAGGCCATGCTTAGAATTTTCCTCCTTGTTTAAGTCACTAAGTGTTTGAGGCGAGGCGTGGGGTGGGGGAGAAAGAAAGAGAGGTTAATTAATGGACTGACTTATATTTTGAAAAGTATGCTCTGGCAAAAGATGGAGAACAGACTGGAGGTGGCCCCGAGTGGATGCTGGGGGACCCCAGGCTGTGCCGTAGTTTGGGCAGGAGATTCTGGCTTGGACCTGAATGGAAATGTACAGACACGGATAAATACATACCAGGGGAAATCAGCAGGGGCTGCTAAGGCTGGATATGGGGGTGAGAGGGGAAGGGAGGACTATGTCTGGCTCCCTGGCCTGTGTAAAGAACAGAGGGAGATTCCTTTGCTGAAAACAGAGATGAGGTTGAAAGATAGGATGAGAAAAAATGGGCACAAAGAAATGTGCTGTGAATACATCCAGGGGGCAATTAGAGATCTGATGTCAGAAAAGAGACCTAGGCTGAAGATCTACACTGGTGCTTCCCTTCAGTGTGGGCGGTTAGGGAAACGGTGGTTGTCACGTCAGGACGAAGAGTAAAACGAGGGCCCGGAACTGAGCCTTGAGGGGCTCTGGTTCTTTTCGATGAAGCAGATAAAGAGGAGCCTGCAAATAAGAAGCAGTCAGAGAGAAATGAAGAAAACTAGGAGAGGGTTATAATAATAGGATTCCTTTTCTGGAACCACAAGATGCTAAATGATCCCTTTGTGTAAAATATTTTAATCTTAACATAATTATAAGAGGCTGTACTGAGTACTAGTTAACACAGGAGCCTAACACTGTCCAGCCCGGGCTCAAATGTCAGCTCCTCCACTTGATGGCTGTGTCTCCTGTATGTGACTTTAACCTCTCCGTGCCTCAGTTTCCTCATTGTAACATGACAGAGGATAATGGGTCTTAATTGTCTGAATTCTCAGGGTGGTTGCGAGGATTAAATGAGGTAACTAAATGATAAATTCAAAGTGCTGTGGAAGAGTGTCTGGCTTAGAGTAACAGTCACCTGACTTAGCTATAATGACATTACTTGCTGTTATACATGGCTCTCTACTAGCAGAAGACGCGCCGAACAAGCATGTGAGTGACCTCAGCAACCCCACAGGTGAACCACAGGGCACATATCTAAACTGAACTTCAATGCAAAGGCCGCACTGCGGTAGCCAGCCGCTGCCGCTACGCGCAAACCCGTCAGCTTTGGCTGAGCAGAGACCGCATCACTGCAGCCTTCTGGAAACTTCGAGTGCAGGGCTTTAGGTCCAGAAGGATGCTTATCTGCTGATACTCAGCACATGCTAAAGAATCCCTCCTGAAAAACACTTAGTACCGGACATATAAGTGGCTTTCCTGCTATCTCCTTCCCTCCATTCATTTAAATGTGCCCATCTTCCAAAGCCAAATTCAAGTCCGACCTCCTTCATTAAGCCCTCAAACATGCCAGTCTAAAGTGAGCTCTCTGAACGCTAAATAGCTATAGTGCTTGTAAATTATGCCGCCCAACTGACGTTTAGCACAATCACTTGTATCTCGCATACATATTCCAGTAGACACTACTGAAACCCCTACTCATTGCCTGGCAGTCTGCTGGGCTCTGGGAATACAGAGGTATATAAAATAAAGTTTATGTTGTTAAGGAGTTCCCACTAGTTCCCACTGATGGGAGAGAAGACAGTTAATCAATAACCAGAATAGCACAGTGCTTTGTATACAATGTATGTTTTGCATATTATAAGGGAGAAGGGAGCCAGGCATCTGCTGAAGGACTCATCAGAGGAGGCTGTGTTTACTTGGTGCCTTGAAGGGTAAGGAGAACTGACCAGGCTGTGTGTGTGTTTGGGGCGTGGGGTGGGGGGCGAGGCGTAGAGTGAGCAATGAGGAGCAGGGTATTTAAGGAGGGGTGAAGGACAGCATGTGTGCAGTCCAACGGCGGGGCCAAGTCTTGTAAACGCTGTATGGGCGGGACCTGGTCTTCACTATTTCTCACAACCCACAATTTCTACTTTCTAATCTAATGTAGTACAGAGCACAGGGGCAGATACTAAGTGAACGTATTTATTGAAGTTGTGCTCAAAAGGAATAATTTTTTTTTCTTTTGGCAAAGTGTGGACAAACATGCAGTAAATGGTGAAGAAAAGTAAAAAAGAACACTATAGGGTCACTTATAACAGGAAAGCAGAACCATCTAATGACACGGCAGACCTGAATGAGGGAGTATTATGTAGGCATTAAAGCGATGTTAAGAAGCTTTTAATGGCACTGGTAAAGCCTCAAGATGTGCCACATAGAAACGCGGCACATGCGGCTGCAGGAGCTGCACCGCCACCGCCGCAGCCGAGGCCGTGCGCCCTGAGCACGCAGAGCAGCTGGCCGGGTCTGAGGTGTGCGGGGCAGTGTGAATGTACACCGGCTTTAGAGGGCATAATATGGAAAAGGAGTGTGAATCATTTTATTAACAATTTTAAAAATACTGATTGCATGTTGACATGTTATTGGGATTAAATGAAATATATTATTCAAATTAATTTACCTATTCCTTTGTACCTTTTTCCAATATGGCTGGCAGAAACGTAAATTTACACATGTGGCCCAGACTGTGTTTCCACTGAACAGCACTGATATGGATAACATAATCTCAGCTACATAAGAAACACATAAAAAAACTAACTTAACAGTGGCTTTTCCCCTGGACTGTGGTTTCCCCTCTTCCATATATTTTTACAACTTCCAAATTGTATTCACTCAGCACATATTACTTTATAATTAAAATGAATGAAAAGAAATAAATAAGACACAAATAAATACAAAGAGAAAAAGATCTCAACTTGGTGCAAATACTCGGTAGAGTGAGAAATGGAGAGAAGGGTATTTAAGGAGGAATAAAATACAGTATGTGTCCAGTCCAACTGTGGAGCCAACTGAGGCTGAGAAAAGAAACCCAGGGACACCCGAATGACTTTCTGTCACCAATGGAAGGTTAGCCAGCTGTTCTTCATCCTGACTGGAGACAGAGAAAGCGGAAATGGGTGTTAACAGCAGGAGGGGGCCTGTAAGTTAAATATAGGGAAGAATTTCCTGGAGCAAGGGTGTTTAAACTCTGGAATGAGTTATGGAAGAAGCTGGTCCCCCAAGGTCTTTTAAAATACCACAGATACCCATATGCTTTGTGTGTTCCTGTCTAGAGGCAACGAGATGACTTGTCAAGGTTTTTTCTAAAATAGCTATCTTAGAATAAATAACTCCAATAAAACTTTCTTTTTCATTTATTTTTGACCAGGCTACACTTTTCCTATTAAGGATGCCAGCTTGCCAGAAGTACTCTGAAAGGCAAGCCTATCTGATACAGCTACCTCAAGTAGGACTCTTGAGATTTTAAAGACAGTGTCATCTGAACTAAATTGAAAAACCAACATCAGCTAGACGAGATGTTTTTTAAGTCCCTCAAGGGTCACCTGCCAGAAATTAGTTCTGAGTTCAGCATGAGCATGATAGAGAGAAGGAAAGAGAGACAGATTTGCTTTTAAAAAGTGAGGCTTTTTAAAAAACATTAATGCTGGATACCGCCTCGCTGTCAAAGGTGAATGGTTTGGCTTCAAAGCAGAACTACTATATTGTTACCCTGTGTAGATTGGCTCACTTGCTCTAGGTTTTCATCATTCTCAGTTTATTCAAAAATTTTTTTTTTCTTAAAATGTGCCAAAGTTCTTATTTACTTATTTAAGAATGCCGTTGAGCTTGATTCTGCAACATTTGTAAAGAGTGAAGACTAGGTCAGCAGAAGCACCACCCAGAGACTCTACCACAGAGACGGGACGACCTGACATAAAGCCACTAGTGGCTCCTCCCAAAGTCACGTCAGACTCTAGAGGGAAGCTGGAGATACAGCCCAGCGGGCCGAAGAACAGCCAAGGACATCTCTCGAGCGCTCTGTCTTCAGCGAGCGCATGGAGACTGGTGTGGTCTCCGTGAAAACAGCACACTTGGCCCCGAAACATCAAATAAGTCGATCTGCCGCTGACCTCCGTCCTTGTGACGGGCTGTCCACCGCGGTGTGTCTCAGGCTCTCCATCTCACAGGGCCGCAAGAGGGGGCAGTGCATAGGGATACTTTTACAAGTTATGGCCTGCAAAATATTTCATTTGTCTTACTCATTTAGATCGTAAACTAAACAACTGTCACCTCGGCAAAGGCTGGGCAAATCTTACACTTTCCAATCTTTTGTCCCTTGAGTAGGGCTATGTGCAGAGGGGACAATGAATCGTTACATGCACGAATGACAATCAGACTTCCGTTAGTCCTTCTTAGTTTATAAGCCACTTAGACAGACGTGACCTCCTGCTGCACACAGCTGTGCTTGGGAAGTAGGGCAGGTGCTCCTAACTCCACTCAAAAGCTAGGTACCTGAAATGACTTATGAAAAGTAAATGACAGAGATGAAGTTGCAGCCGATATTTTCAGATTCCAAAATGCAGAACTCCCCCCACCGCACCTCCCTGCCTTGCTGCTAGATGGTTTCCGCTTCATAGCTGACAAAATTGAACTTAGAATTAAAAAATTCCATGTACAGAGCAGGACAGATGGCTTTGAAACCCTGCTTTTATCATGTCATGGTCTGAAAAAAGAACACAAAATCCAAGGAAGACACCACTAAGGGCAAATATGCTTCTTTAGTTTTCTTGTTTCTTAAGCAACGGAGTTAAATATATAATTATTTTTGTTTCTTGGATCTTAAAGTTCTTAACTTCTTCACAAAATTTATGACTCTGAGTTTCCTACCTCTCTGAGGTAAATGGGGTAGGATATGCAGACAAAACTGTTTTCACCAGAACCGCTGCCTTAATTTTGCCGTGTATTTTTCTAGTACTGTGGATTTGACTTTGGTGGCGTTCCCCGTGGAAGGTGACAGGGGTTAGAAATTAAGTGGCACAGAAAGAGGAGGGTGGGGGAGCTCGGAGAAAGACTGATCACTAACTAAGAGGGTGCAGCACGGTGTGGTCAGACCTGGGACTAGGAGTCAGGTAATCCGGGTTTCTGGCCCCAGCTCCGTCACTTACTACCAGGTGATCTTGGCAAGACACTCCATTTCTAAGTCTCAGCTGATCTGTAAAACAGTGGTCATCGTCCTTGTCCTTCCTCCCAGGGTTGTTATATGCTTCAGTAAAAACAGGGGAAGTTTTGCAAATAACAGACTTTCATTATTCTTAACTTCTAATTACAGTGAGAATTACCTAAGAAGGTAGGTGCCTCCAAAAAGTAGGGAGGCAAACAGATTTACAGGGACTTGTCGCTAAGGCTTCAAAGGGTATTAAAAGGGCTGGGGCAGGTGAGAGGGAGATGCTGAGTGTTTTGTGATCTCCTTACAGACAGACATAGAATACAGACCTTGGTTATTAAAAAATGTGACCAAGAGACACATTCCATATTTATCTTTAAGGAGGTGACTGGATATTTTAAAGGAAAAATAAAACACCTATAACAAAGAATGGATTTAATTCTTAAAACAGATAGTATCTATGAGTCATTTACCCATTACATATTTATAACGATAGCTACTGTGTATTCAGTACCACTGTGTACCAGGCAGTATGCTAGAATTCACGTATTTAATCTTTACAATTAAGTTCTACCAGGTAGGCGCTAGTATCTAATTTTATAGATGAATGTAAGCTGACAGCTTACACTTGCCTGAGGTCACAGACACAGTAAGTGGTGGAGGTGGTGTTCAACCTGCAGCCTTGTACATGCCCTTTACAGCTGGGCGCAGTTTCCTTAACCTGTCTGTCCTACCCCCAGGCTTCACACGCCCGGATCCTTCCCACGCTCCAGGCCCACTCGCAAGCTCTCTCCTTAGAAAGACTCATCCATTTCTCACCCCCACTTCTCACACAGGAAGCGAGTGACTTCCTCTGAGTGTTTCAGACAACTGACCTACCTTTCTTATAGTACTGCATGCTTTCTATTTTCTAGTATGTATTGTCTGTTCCTATTTCATTGCCTCAGTCAGACATGAAGCTGCTTGAATGCAAGTTCAAGAAGCATGTTCCACGAACAGAACAGGATGCATTCACATGCTCATCACTTCTAAGCACCCCCTTCCCCCAGGATGGGTGAGCCAGTCCCCAGCCTCCAGCTGCTCAAAAGCTGAGTGGGTAAGACGTGCTGGGAGAAGCGAACCTGAGCAACCGGGAGAATGCAGGCTTACCTCTTATTTGTCCCTGTGCCTGCTGAGTGAGTGAGTGAAAGAGGTAGGATGTGTGCTGGATCCTGACATGAGCAGCATCTGGGCCGGGCAAAGGCAAGGACAGGCTACTCCGGGGAGTGGGAAGTTGAGAAAAGAACTGTGGTCAGAACGAGTGTGGTATGTCTGGGGTGAGGGGGGGGCAGATGAGACATAATCGCGGGACTATCCCAGGACCTGGGTGCTGGGGCCCCACCACACAACCCCGTTCTCAGCAACCACAGCACATAATCTCTTCAAATCGGTTTCAAACTTGTCTTACTGGCAGCCATCAAGCCGCAGCTTGCGTGTACATTCTTCCCCGACCGTAACTCGGCACCAGCATCAGCTGTGCATGCGCGTGGCAATCTGAATCATGGACCACTTCGTAGATGGTAGTAAAAAAAGAAAAATGGGATGTTTAAGTGGTGTGCTGGTGGCTTTTAACCAAAATATTCAAGAGTACGACTTCTGAAATCCTGCTCTTAAAAACTGTGTTGCTTGGAAGTTACAATGAGGTTAGTAACCCCAGGATGGAAAAAGGGGAATGCTTTTGGAAAGAGTCGGCATAGAGCACTGCGCCCCGTGTAACTGTTTGTGAGGGGGGGGGGTTCCCTGTAGGTATAGATGCTTTTGGTATTAGACATGGCTTCTGTGATGTGGAAGAAAAAAAGGAGTTTTAATCACACTGTCTCTTCTTTAAGAAACAAAACAAGCTGTCATGAACTTTCAAGCTTACCATAAGGAGGGATTCAGTGACTGCACTGATCCTCAGCCAGTCTGAAATCCTCGGCACCAAAAGAACATACTGCAATCGCTCCCACAGGGACCAATCTGTGAATGGTAACAACCACACAGAAAATGGCAGTGTTTTCTTTTAGGAAAGATGTAAGAGGCTCTCTTAGGAGCTTGAGTTTTTTTACCCTTTGCCCTAAGGAGCACAGGCTTGGGAGGTGACTCCTCGGCCGGAGTTGCTCTCGGAAATTCTCAGATTTCCTCTCAGGCTAAAAGTGCTTGTTCCAGTTTTGTTTAGATTTGTAGCTCCCAGCCTGGCTTCCTGCAGTGGTCTTTAACTCGGGATCATTATGTAGCATTCATTTTGTGGGACTTCACATCTACCTTGGTAGCCCATTTTTCATTAGAGCACCATAAAGTGGTGCCATACTATTCATTCAGTGTTAATGTGCCCGGCTTGGCTGGCACAGAGGGGTACTGCATAAATGCGTGAATTGGTGGCTTACTGGGTGTTTAACATCAGTGCCAGGAGACCTAGATTCCGGTTTTATTGCTAGAGGTTCATGGATCAACCATTCTTAGGAAGTCATTTAATGTCTCTGTACCTTAGAAATGAGAGTTGCTGGAAATTACAGTGTGCTGGGAGAGGAAGGGCAGTCGGCTGCACTGATAAAGCACTCCTACGTGAGCAGTTCGGGGAATCTGTCTAAATCAATTTCAGAAGAAAGGGATCTAATCTCTAAGGTTCCAGTAATTTGCTATGACGTTGTTTCTGACTTTAAACATGTACTTCTTTTCCCCTAGTTTTGGATTTGCAGTTTTGTGTTCTTTTTCTTGAAAGGGTTTCCTCAATTGTATATGCTCTAAGTATCGCGATGCCCAGATTCTGTTTCTAAAATGAGCCTGCACTCTAGCCAAGGCAGTCTATTCTTTGCCGATAAAGCTGCCATGCCTTTTCTAAAACTGTCCCCTACACGAGGGGTTGGGGTGAGGGTCGCCGTAGGAGAGAAGGAAGGGGGAGAGCGCATTCTACACAGAAGGACAGCGAGTGCCATGACTCTGAGTCAGGGAAGAACCTGCTCATGTGACTAAGAGGGGTCAGCAACGTGACTGTACGTGAGAGAGGGGCCAGGGGACAGTGGTGTCAGATGCAGCGGAGCGGAAGGGGCCAGGCAGGCCACAAACAAGAGCTTGGGTTTTATTCTAGCCACTGAAGGTAAAATTAAGATATAACTAAAGAAAATGAAAGGTTACTCTGGCTACTGTGGAGAATGAGCAAAGGTGGGAAAACAGCAAAATCAGGGAAGCAGTGGGCTAGAGCAGCATCTGAGTAAGAGAAGGTGGTGACCTGGACCAGGGCAATGGTAGCAGAGATGGTGGGAGGTGGTCAGGTTTGATGTACATTTTATAGGTAGAGATGACGGGGCTTGCTGATGGTTGGACTGAATCTAGTAAGAGTGAAGGAGAGAAGGGACTCAAGGATGGTCCACCAGCGTGAGCAATGGGCAGACAGGGCCATCTGCTGAGAGAGAGAAGACTGGTGGGAGGGTGGCCTTCGATGTGTGAGACACATGTACCATTCCAGGGTGGAGGGGGCGGGTGTCAAGGAGGCCGGCCTGTGACCAGAGAGTTTACGGGAGAGACTTACACTGAAGATGTAACTGTGAGAGCCATAAAGATACAGGTGGTTTTCAAAACTAAGGGGATGAACGAGGTGGCAT
The DNA here is from genome assembly GCA_007922815.1 of Macrotus californicus. Taxonomy (NCBI): domain Eukaryota; kingdom Metazoa; phylum Chordata; class Mammalia; order Chiroptera; family Phyllostomidae; genus Macrotus; species Macrotus californicus. The sequence continues at coordinate 24,195 of VMDR010006359.1, forward strand.
GAGAAGGCAGCAGAGAAAAAGAGAGAACGACCTAAGGTGGGAGCGCGGGGATTTCCACACTTAGTGACCGTGTGAGTGAGGAGGAGGGTGGGGAACAGAGACAGGGCAGCCGGAAGGAGGAGACCCATGGGAGGAGAGTACTGTGGAAGCCATGAGAGGAGGGTGTTTCAAGAAGGTAGGAACGCTACTGAGATGCGGGACACAGGAAGGACAGAAAAGTGACCTTTGGGTTTGGTGATATAGGGTTCAGCAGGCACCTGCCGAGAGAAAAGGAATTTAGGTATACAGCTAGAATTGGAAATCAGACGGGAATGGGTTAACTAGGAATTGGAAAAATAGAACATAAGCAGACCTCTAATCATTATAAAAATTAAATCAGTAGTTAAAAATCTCTACTTTCCCCCTCAACAAGCAAGAAACACTAGGTTTTTACTAACTTCTATTTGACCTTCAACATATCCTGGAGATAATTCCTATTGCACACAAACTTCCAGAGCACAGAAAGGAAGGGGAAGGTCCTCACTTTATTTTATGAGGCTTACAACTTTGCTACCAAAATCAGACAAGAATTATTATGTGAGAAAGAAAAATGATGGGCTAGTTCACAGGTGTAGAGAGTCTTAAAATATTAGCAAATCAAATCTAATAATGTTGGAAAAAATAATATATCGTGATTACACAGAGGTTATTCCAGGAGTCAAAGAAGGTTTAATTTTAGAAAATACATTATTATTAGCACATTAACATAGTAAAGGAGAGCAAATGTAGTGTTATCTCAATAGATTCAGACTAAGCATTTGATACAATTCAAAACACACAAATTCATGATTTAATAAACAACTTAGTGAGCTGGGAATAGAAAGAAAATTCCTTTTGCTAATAAAGAATATCTATTTAGGCCTTCAATAAATAGATATAATACTTAATGGTGAAAAATTAGAGCGTCCCCTTCACAATCATGAATAAGTTGAGTATATCCAGGATTGCTGCTCCTTTTCCATAATAAAGCATAAGACAATGAAAAGTAATAAAAGCTGTAAAAACGGAAAGGAAGAAGCAACACCACTATTCATTAACAAAAAAATCGGATGCACAGAAAATCCAGGAAAATCTAAGACAACCTATTGTATTTAATGTTAGTGACATTGCTGGATACACTCCAAAAACACAAAACTCGCTGGTATTCCTGTATAGTAGCCCCTCAAAGTTGGATATTGTAATGAAAAATTTGTAATAGCAGCCAAAATGGTAAGCTATCTAGGACTAAGTAGCTAATTAAAGATTTGTAAGACTTTTATGAAGAAAATTGGAAGACGTCACTGAGATGCGTTTAGGAGACAGGAGAACACAGACACTGCGTTCACAGTTAAGAAGGCTCAGTACCACACAGCTTTCAAATCTCTCACACACAACCCGTACGTCAAGGAAAGCCAAAGGAATTCGAAAAAGAGCCTCAAACAGGAGCCTCACCCTGCCACATTATCAAGAAAGTTGGGGCGCCTTCCTTTTCCCTTCCTCTGGGGGCCATGATTTAGGAATAACATTCTCAGCTTCTCTCTATCCTCTCTCTCACCAGCTCTTACAGAAGGAGGGCCTTTTCTGTTTGGTGAATCCAGGGAGAAAAATAAAACCTGAGTATTCTTGGCTTGGCCCCATCTGACTGCTCTCTGCAGTTTAGCTAAGAGCCTGTCTCTATAGGGAAGGCCTAGGGTTCTCCAGTTCACACTGATTGTGAGGATGTTTAATTTTGAGTGACATCTTCGCAAACTCTTCTTATTATTGTACCAAGTATCAGGGGGAAGAGGGATACTATTAATAGTTATTGAGCATCCTCAGACCTCAATGAAACTTACAGAAATTACATCTTGTAACTATTCAAAATGTGGTACTAGCCAATGGACAAAGTAATGAAGTGGAACAGGGGGCCTGGAAACACACCTGTTGTACAAGTGGAGCTGACACACGGGAAGAGATGGCATTACCAAACAGTGGACAAAGGCCAGACTCCTCAGTACATGATAATGGGACAATTCGCTGTCTGTGCTGAGCAAGACTCATGAGGTGATTATTCAGGTAGCGTGGTGGGTTGCCTCTTGCTCTCTCTTTTTTATTATTTTAGGTTATTTACCATTTCTGTTACAAAACCTTTCATGAATTATACACCTGTTTCCAACTAGATCACAAATCCCTTGAAGACAGGCCGTGAGTCTTCTTGTTCCCCTCCAGACGTTACCGAGTTGATGCTAACTAAATAAACGTCTGCTAGCTCCCTCCTCCCTTTTACTATTATTTTATGTTAAAACTCAATTCCTCTCTCTCATTCCTTAGGACATATCAACAGTAAGCTTTCACAATTATTTTGCTATTCTGACTAGAATTCTTTAAACATTTGTGTATTTGCTTAACAGGAGTCCTCTCTAAAATCAGACATCTGGAACTTGCATTGTGAAGATCATAGGGACAAAAATAAAGCAAGTCAAAGTAAAGGTTAATTGTATGTGTTGTTTTCTTACTCTCTTCAAGACCTACCCTCATGGCACAGAAGAAAATGAAACCAATCTCCTACCTTCCTCCCCACAAACAGCTGTTCTGTCTCACGTCGCATTTCATTCTCAGCACAAACTGGCGGGAAAAGCAGGGCAGGGATTACAGCCGAGGAAGCTACATTTCTGAGAGGCAGGACCTTAAGTTCGCAGGCAGGCTGGACAAAAATTGAGTCAGGAGCCAGGGCTCTTCAGAAGAAACCATGCCGCTCCTGGCCGTCTAACTTTCTAAAGGCCTAATTTCCCTTCACATGATTCCTAAGCTAATGCCTATCATTCAAGGACTCAAACTTCCAGAATCACTACGTGGTTGGAGCTAACAGCTCTCCATTTATTTAAGTGAAGTGAATCACTCTAATGTCTTCTTGGCACAGGGCTTTACCTCTCCACTTCTCTTTTTATTTGATTCTTAAAATTTTATGTTTGCAATTCCAGTTTACATTCTGTGTCATTTTGTATTAGTTTCAGGTGTACTACACAGTGGTAAGACAATCAAATGTTACAGAGTGTCCCCCGATATTTCTGTACCCACCTGGCACCACAGTTACTACATATTATTGACTGTATTCCCTGCGTGGTGCTTCACATCCCTAAGACTGTTCTCTAACTGCCAATCCACACTCCTAACCCCCTCGCCTTTTCCACTCAGTTCCCCAAACCCCCTCCCCTCTGGCAACCACCAGTCTGCTCTCTGTGTCTAGTAGTCTGTTTCAATTTTGTTTGTTTGTTTATTTTGTTCTTTAGATTCCACATATAAGTAAAATCATAAGGTATTTGTTTCTGACTTATTTCACTTTGCATAATACCCTCTAGGTCCATCCATGCTATCGCAAATGGTATGATTTCATTCTTTTTTTATGGCCAGTAACATTCCATTGTGTACACGAGTATGTACCACCACTTTTTTATCCCCTTGTCCATTGATGGGCACTTGGGTTGGTTCCATGTCTTGGCGTTGTAAATAACACTGCGATCAACCAAAGGGTATGTATATTCTTTCAAATTGGAGTTTTGGGTTTCTCTAGATATATTCCCAGGAATGAAATAGCTGGGTCATAGGGCAGACCCATTTTTAATTTATTGAGAATCCTCCACACTGTTTTCCACAGCGGCTGCACCAGTCTGCATTCCCACTAGCAGTGCACCAGGGTCCCCCTTTCTCCACATCATCGCCAGCACTGGTTGTTTGTTGGTTACTGGTGATGACCATTCTGACAAGTGTGAGGTGGTATCTCATTGTGGTTTTAATATGTGTCTCCCTGATGATTAGTGATGTTGAGCTTCTTTTCGTGTCTCTTGGTCATCTGCATGTTCTCTGTGCAGAAATGTGTATTCAGATCCTTTGCTCATTTTTTAATTGGATTATTTGTTTTTTGGTGTTCAGTTGTCTAAGTTCTTTGTAAATTTCAGATATTAATACTTTATCAGATGTATCATGGGTGGATATGTTCTTCCATTCAGTGGATTGTCTTTTCATTTTGTTGATGGTTTCCTTTGCTGTGCAAAAAATTTTTAGTTTGAGGTAGTCCTATTTGTTTATTTTTTCCTTCTGTTTCCTTTGCCCAAGGATATATCATCAGAAAAAAAATATTACTAAGAGAAATGTCCAAGGTTTTACTATCTATGTTTTCTGCTAGAAGTGTTATGGTTTCAAATCTTACATTTAAGTTTTTCATTCATTTTGAGTTTATTCTTGTGTGTGATGTAAGAAGGTGGGCTAGTTTCATTTTTTTACATATACCTGTCCTATCTTCCCAACACCATTTATTGAATAGACTGTCTTTACCCCTTTGTATGTTCTTACCTCCTTTGTCAAATATTAATTGAAAACATAGGTGTGGGTTCTTTTCTGGGCTCTTATTCTGTTCTATTGATCCACATGCCTGTTTTTATGTCAGTACCATGCTGTTTTGATTATTGTGGCCTTGTGGTATAGTTTCGTATCAGGTGTCATGATACCTCCAAGTTTGTTTTTTCTTTTTCAAGATTGTTGTGGCTACTCGGGGTCTTTTGTGGCTCCATTCCATATACATTTTTGGATTATTTGTTCTAGTTCTGTGAAACATGTCATTGGAATCTTGATAGGAATTGTGCTGAATCTATAGTTTGTTTTGGGTAGTGTGGACATTTTAATGATGCTAAGTCTTCCTGTCCGTGAGCACGGTGTCTGCTTCCATTTATTTCTATCTTCTTCAATTTCTTCCTATGGTGTTTTATAATTTCTGAGTAAAGATCTTTTACCTCCTTGGTTAATTTTTTCTGAACTCTTTTTTTTTTTAGGCAATTGTAAATGGGGTTGTTTCCTTTGTCTCCCTTTCTTATAGTTCACTACTGGTGTATAAAAATGTAACTGGTTTCTGAATATTAATTTCATATCCTGCTACTTCACTGAACTCATTTATCAGTTCTAGTGGGGTGTTTGTTTGTTTGTTTTGTGGGATCTGGAGGGCTCTCCACATACAGTATCATGTCGTCTGCAAAAAGTTAACGAGTTTTACGTCCTCCTTTCCAGCTTGGCTGCCCTTTACTACTTCTTGCCTGAACGCTGTAGCCAGGGCCTGCTGCTCCAGGACTGCGTTGACTGCGAGTGGTGAAAGTGGACAGCCCTCTCTTGTTCTTGATCTTAAATCAAATGCTTCTAGTTTTCCCCCATTGAGTATGCTGTTGGCTGTGGGTCCTCATACAGGGCCTTTGTTATGTTGAGGTGTGTCCCCTCTATTCCCACTTTGCTGAGAGTTTTTATCATAATGGGTGCTGAAATTTGTCCATGCTTTTCTGCGTCTATTGATATCATCATGTGATTTTTATCCTTCATTTTGTGGTGAATCACATTAAGTGATTTGCAGATACTGTACCCCTCTTGCATCCCAGGAATAAACCTCACTTGAACACAGTGTATGATCTTCTTAAAGCATTGCTGGATTTGGTTTGCTAATATTTTGTTGAGCATTTTTGCTCTGTGTTCATCAGGGATATTGGCCTATAATTTTCTTTCTCTGTAGTATCTTTATCTGGTTTTGTAATTAGGACAATGCTGGCCTTGTAAAAATAAGCTTGGGAGTCTTCCCTCCTCTTGAATTTTTTGGAACAGCTTAAGAAAACAGGTGTTAGTTCTTCTCTGAATGTTTGGTAAAATTCACCTGTGAAGTCATCCAAGTCCAGGGTGTTTGTTTGTTGGAAGTTTTTAAATTACTGCCTCAATTTCATTAGTTGTAATTGGTCTATTCAGATTTTGATTGTTCTTAATTCAGTTTTGGAAGACTGTATGTTCCTAGGAATTTATCCATTTCTTCCAGGTTGTCCAATTTGGTGGAATATAGTTGTTCAAACTCGGCGCCAGTGCTGGGACTGAGGCCACTCAGCAAAGGTCTCAGGGTACACCAAGATTAGCTGCTACCTGCAGAGTGCTCGCACACCTGCACGGTGGTGTTGGGGGTCTCAGGGAGTTGTCAGGGTAAGGCCAAAAGAGTTTATCAGGCCCAAACAGACCAAGATTTGACCGTCTGAAGAGAGGGTTCTACATAGGAAGGGCAGGGTTAAGGTCAGGGAAAAAGGGTCCTTGCCCCAGAGTCATACAACTTGCTCTCTGCCACCCAGACCCAGGCGGCTGACTACTCAGCAGGGCATGAGCTCGGCAGGGCAGGGCAGGGCGCTAGGGAGTTAGGAGGGTGAGGCTTGTGCTCTTCTCTAGGCTGATGCCACATGGAGGGGAATGTTCAACCCAGGCCCTGTAGGAGAGGGACCCAGCACAAGGACATCCAGCTGTCCCTTCAGTTTTCTCCCTGGAGCCACACAACCCTTGGATGCCTGTCCTTGCGTGACTCCACTTCGCTCTGAACTGCACTCCCTCTGCCAGAGCCCAGGCTGAATGGCCGTGAATGAGACTTTTGTGTGTTGGCCCTTTAAGGGAGTGCCTGAGTTTCTAGCAGACTCCTATTTCTCCCTGGGTACTGAATCCCTGCTGATTTTCACAGCAGGATATTATGTGGGCTCCTCTTCTAGGCTCTGGTGCTCAGGGCTGGGGAGCCCAGTGTGAGGCTGAGACCCCAGAGGAACCTCTGAAACTGAGATATCCCTCCAGATTATCAACTGTCCCAAGTGGGTGTGAGACCAAGCCTGTCCACATCTCCGCCCTTCATACCAGTCTAGATGTGGCTTCTTTTGGAAATCCTTGCTTATACGACTTCTGTTCAGCTAGTCTTCAATTGGTTATTCCAGTTCATTGTTCTATAATTTAGCTTTAATTCCAGTTTGGACCCGGGAGAGTGTAGCTTCTACCTACTCTGCCACCCCTTGGATCTCCATCTCCCCTCAATTTTTAAGAGTCACGTCTATCACGACAAAGCACTTTCAAGTAGCAACTTGCCTTTGTGGTACAACAGGCACGGACGTCAAGCACAGGAACATTCTAGTACGTGCCTCCTGGTATCAAGACTAGGTCCTGACAAACCTGACCTATTCCTTGTCTGCTTTCTTCCCTTGATTCTCATAGCCACTGAGCTAGGTGCTCATTCTGTATTTATGACCGTTCTTCAGAAAAGTCTTCTGGGCTCCATGTCTCTCCCTTTCATGAATCACAGGGCTGCCCCTCGGTCTCTGCCTCAGCAATATACTCAAGGACTGCATGCCCAGGTAGCCTCTCAGTGCTCAAACAGTACCCCCCTACACCCTCTGCTCTCCCGAGGGTGCTTCACCCTTTGCCACGATGGCTGTCTTTCCTTTTCTTCAGGTATCTTATTACAGAAGAAAATCCAGAAGGCAGGTGTGCAGTAAGGAGGAGTCAGAAAAGTTTCTCAGGATTATTTTCTACATTACAGTTCTGAGCATCAGAAATGAAGGTACTCACCACCTGACCAGTAGTCCATGTTCCATGAAGTTTTTCAGGTTAGGAAGGGTTTGCCTCAAGTCTGGAGTCCCAAGTCCATGTTGATATCTTAGCTGCAAAAGAAGAAAAATAGAATTAAAAAAAAATTCTGGCAGATATTAGGCAATGCTTCAGAAATATGATCTACTGAGTATGTCTTTTTCTATTTTTGAACTCTAAGAGAAGAAATATTAATGTATGATCCCAATAACACCAACCACACTGTTGGGATGATGTTTAAAAGTAGCCTTTTCATTTCTTGCTGCCTTGTCCCTAAAGTCAGAGAAGACTAGGAATGACTACCTGTGGGATCAGGTATTTCAAAGACCCCTGTAAGATTTGCTCATGCTGATTGCAGGGACATACTCCATAAACCAGTATTTCACTCTAGGTGCTGGAGGCTGTTATTATACACTCTGAGCACATGCAGCCCTTTTGTCACTGCTCTCCAGGTAATCAAGGGGAAGAGTCGTGTGGTATTCATCCAGTTCCCAGCAGTGTCGGATGCAGTGCTGGTGTGTAGTCTGTGCTTATTAAACAGGTATCTGGCCAGTCACTGCTGACGGAGGCTGTGCTCTGTATTTGGATTGCATCCGTGATTTCCCTCTTTAGCCAGAATCAGAGCACCGAGCTGCAGGGCTAGCCTGAGGAAATTATGAGCTGTGGGCTTGATCCGCTCTTAGCTTTACTTATTTTTAGAGGCTTATTTTCTAAAATTAAATATCCTTCTATGTTCCTTGGGTAACTTGCTAAATGGTTTTCATCTGTTTGTTCCTTGTATCCTCTCATTCTGTTCCCGAATACCAGTTCCTTTCTTAACTGACCATAATAGGACCTGAATATGTGCATATTCATACACATAATATCGAATACACAGTAAGTGTACAACATAACCCTGTAGAAATGTGTTTTTCCAATGACATGAATGAAAAAAATACTCTGCAATCTGCATAGTAGTGTACAAATGTAAAGCAGTTTTGAAGTTTTACTTTTCTAGCACCTAACTGTGCCTCTCTTGAAAAATAAAGCCAGCACCAATAAAAAAAATTAAGTTTTCTTTTGTTTCTAGCTAATACTCAATTGATTTTTTATGTAACAGAAAAGTTTATTCCCACTACACTAAACTTTTAAAGGAAAACTCTCAAACCTAATCAGGCCTCTTAAATACTCACATGAAGTAAGGTGGTAGAAACATAGAATGTTAAAGCTAAAAGGTATCTTGAATATTATTTGAGCCAATCCTTTCCTTTTGCAGATGGGGGAACTGAAGCCCAGAGAGGGGAAGTAAATTCTCCAGGACCACATGTTCCAACGGCAAAGCTATTGTTAGCCAGAGCCTCCTTTTTACAACCCTGATAATTCACCATTGACTGGAAAGTGGGAGGAAAACTGGTAAAAACACTTGAGAAGACAAAGGGAAATTATTCTTTTCCTTTTCCAAAACTTAGCTTGGTGACCTAAATCACCTCCTGAGATTTGCTGACCTTGAATTATAAGATCTACTCCATACTAAATGACATCATTCCTTATATTAATATAAAAGTATTTTTTCATACATTGATAAAAGCAAAATGGCTGACATCCCAATATGACATTCCTGAATTCACGGTTTCAATAAAAAAGTGAAATTATTTACACATGGCATGGAAATTTCACCTGTGATTCATACTGAAAAATATTAACTATCCAGAAAACCATACAGAAACAACACTAGGCTACATGTCCCCGAGCCAGCACAGAGTCAATTGCCTGCCCCAGGCTCCACAATGGAAGGCGGGTGTTGAATGCTTTTCAGAGACCACAGTGAAAATTTGTCTGCAAATCGGATTTCAACCAAAAAAGAAAAATGTGGGCATTCCCAGCCTCCACCCAGGTCTTAACTCTTCATTTGCTGCATCGCACTGTTATTTTTTGTCACAGAATCTCAGGCTGCTACAGCTTCAAGATATCCTGGAGCTCATCTTTTCCAAGCCCCTTCCTCTCATAAATGAAGAAACGCAGACGCAGTAAAGCAAGTGCCCTGCCCCAGGTCACAGAGCTGATAGGGAACAAAGCCAAGGCTACAACCTCTTAATAAAACTCCAAGTTCTTTCTACCATGCCATCCTTTTAATTTTCAACACACGGGACTAAAAAAGAAATCTGCACATGATACAAATATATTAATTTAATATTTAAAATAAAGTACATGTACCGTTTAATAGTTGACACTATTATATGGCTTATAATAAAAAAGCAACAGTTCCCTGCTCTTCAGTAGCCACCGCTTTTAGCTGCTTCTTTACCTTCGTATCTCTGACTAATACACATATATTAGTATTTCTTATTCCTTCCCTTCCATTTCCTGCAGGAAGCTCTCTCTGATTAGTCTCGGGTAAGGGGCATTTTATTCCTCTTCCCAAATCCCTTCCTACTTGCTGTCTTTGGAAAGTCGTAACTAAATGAATAGGTACTTGATAAATATTTATTAATTAAGAAGTTAAATTGTTGCAGCCTGGGAGGGAATTAAGAGGCATCATGACATACTGGAATGAGCTTAGATGCAGAAGACCTTGGCTGGAGTACCATTACTGTCCTTAGTAGTTGTCTGACCTTGGGTAAGTCACTTCACTTCTCCGAGTTTTAGTCTCCTTACTTGTGAATGGGGATGTTATCCCTGTAAAGTTTAAATAAGATAAAGTATATAGAGTACCCAAAGCAGTATCTGGTTCACGGTAAGAGCGCAATAAGCTATACCTATTATCATTATAGTGCACACACACTCTATGTTGTCATCATCATCATAGCATCCACTGCTAGGCAGGGCTGAAAACTGGTACTCAATAATGGCTGATCACTTAACTCATTAGAATGAGAGCCAGTAAAGAAGGAAAAAGAGTTCAAATCAAAGGCAAAAAAATCTTCAGTACACTGTCCCCTTCTCCAAAACGCTATTTTTAAAACTCATTTACTAAGCCTCTGATCGCAAGTACACCAGAGAGGGAGCAATAAATACATGTGCATGCCATATCTTTCAAATAATTACACAGTGAAATGGAAATATTAATCACCTGCTGTGAGTGGTCAGGAGGCTGGGGTGACAGACCCAGCTCTGCTCTATGGCCACAGGTGGTCCCTTCCCTGCTTGGGCTAGTCAAATAACTTTCAAAGGTTTTCGGTAGCCCTGGAATCCTTCGTTCAGAAGAAATGCATGAAGAAGCCCAAACTCTGAAACAAACAGGGAACTGCTGGGACTGTAGGAAGTGGCGGTGGAGAGAGTAAAAGCCCTTGTAGGCTTTCGCGTGACTCCATCCCCCTGAGATCCTTTTAAAGCTCTATGAGTCCACTCTAGCTGCTCTAAACGTTACAGAGTTGAATCATGCATCTGAGGATTTTAACATAAAAAGATGGTTAAGACAGTGCGCATTCACAGTAGGAGTGAGGAAGGAACATCCGCCCATTTGGCCCCATTTCTGGTTCTGCCCACCTCTGAAGATGTCAGAAGTCACACTTGGCTAAAAGGGTTCAATCTTTATACATTCACTGAAGAGGTAGGTCTGATGGCAGAGTCTACTGAACATACATCTCTGGATACCTCGGGAAAAGTTTACAAAAATAGAAGTGGTAGAATGGAGTTCCTTTTTCTACTATACGATGTCAGGTAAACTGGACCCACTGTTAAAAATGTTCCTTCAGCCCTGGCTGATATGGGTCAATGGATTGAGCGTGGGCCTGTGAACCAAATGGTCACTGGTTCAAATCCCAGTCAGGGCACATGCCTGGGTTGCAGGCCAGGTCCCCAGGGGGTGGCACACAACAGGCAACCACACATTGATGTTTCTCTCCCTCTTTCTCCCTTCCCCTCTCTCTAAAAATAAATAAAATCTTAAAAAAAAATGTTCCTTCAGGAGAGGAACAAATCTAAATTTTTATTAAGTAATTCTTCAACAAGTTAAGTCTCTGATGAGGTATTAGTTTAAAAAAGAGGAAGGAAAAGAAGAAACGAGGTCAGGAAGGAAAGAACAAGGATACGAAGGGAAGGGGAGAAAGTATGACGTTTTCTAAGTTCCGAGTGCCCCCCAGGCTGAGCACTGCGAGTCCGTTCTCTGTCTCTGGAACAGCCCCGGGCCCGCACTCTGTTCTCACCACTGAACGTATACAACCTTGAGCAAGTTGCACAACCAGTCTGTAACTTGTCTATAAAATAGGACCAATGACATTTGTCTTGTAAGAGTGTTATGAGTTCAACTTGAATTTTTATAGAAAATGGAAACTCCTCAGGGCTGATGTTTAGAGGGTATTCCTTAGAACTGTTGAGGGCCTGGCAGGCCAAGCTCGAGTTGGAACTTCCCCTTCCCTGTCAGCAGTAAGAAGTGACTACAGGGTTTTTAAGCAGGAGAGTGAAGGACGCCAACTCCAGAGGCAACTGTGAAGGACGGGGTACAAGACGGAAGAAGGAGGAAGTTCAAGAGCGCTCACTGCCGCACCGAAGCTGCCTCCCCACCGCTGTCAGGACCACACTTCCACGTAGAGTCTCTCTGCTCCCACTTCTGACCCGGGAAAGCGGACGCCAAGAAACCCAGGCAAATAAAATGTTACTTTGGGTCTGTCTAACGGTACAAATTAGTCTCTGAAATAAACACCTTTTGTAACAACTTCCTATTGCACCACCACCCAAAGAGTCTGAGCAGTTTTTAAGTGGAATTTTGGTTTCAATTAGCTTGAATTTCAGCTTTACTCTGATTGGGTTAGAACTCCATGGGAGCAATTACATTTTTGTGCAACTCTGAAGTAGGCTACTTGGTAAAAACTACACACAGATGACAGATTAGATGGGAAGTGGGGAGAAGCAACATTCAGTGGTCTCCCGGGGAAAACGAACAAATGCTGTTGTCTACAAACAAAAGAAAATCTGTTGAAGTAACCAGGAAGATCTAGCTTTATAGTTACCGGAACAAGCAAAAAGAAAGAAAACAAGAGCAAAGAATACACTTAGACTGCAACAGACAACTGTAGCTATGTCGGGAACAGTAACTGTCTTCTCCGTGATCTGCAACAGACAACTGTAGCTATGTCGGGAACAGTAACTGTCTTCTCCGTGATCTCCTCTCCCACACCACCTTTCTGTATAAACATGCGGTATTTTTCCAAAGCCTCCTGCTGGTTTCATCCCAAATCACTATACTCGCACTGTTTCACCAAATCAGACCCGTCGCCTCTGATGTTGAAGCTCTTGCAGTTCAGGTTAACTAGCTTACCCAGCCTGATACATGGTGCCCCACTGACTAGGTACGACCATTCGCAGCTTTGCAGATCATATTTAAAGCGTGACTATACTTCCGAGAAATAAATGCAGAATTCTTATACCCACTGAGCATCCTCCTATTGAGCTAAGAGGCCCAATTTAATATCAAAGTGCTCAATTTTATCTTTATTTTATAAACACACAATTTTTCCAGGCCAGGAAGGACTCTGGGGGTTCAGGAATCATTTTGTCATTTAGTTTTTGGCAGGAGAAATCCAGTTTAGACAAAACGCGCGCGCACACACACGCACACCCAAACCCAAACTACACAAGGCCACTTATTGCGTGGCTTATTGGTTCCATATGGGGCTTGAGCTAAGCTGCACGATATGTCTGATGCAAACCGTCTGTTACCGTGAGGGAATGTGGATTAATACAACGCTTCGATAAAGGTTACTAAGAGATCAACACTTTCGTGATGGGATTACAATGAATTTGACAACAAAGAGAACTGGTCTAGAGCAACTCAAAAAATAAGAAATTAAAAACGCACATATGCATCAAAGACCTAACTTTACAGTTTTGGCTTATGTAGTCAAGACTCTCTCTAGCAGTAGTTACCAACATTTCAATTCATTTTCAGATGCTAAGGTCTCGCTGACATGGAAAGAACGAGATTAAGAGCTCAAAACACAGGCCCCACCATGTCAAAAGTAAAACCTGCCTTCCTAGAAGAAAATACAACTCCTTCAAAGATGTGGAAAAGCTACTTAAGGAATATTTAATATAAGCGATAGATAATACTGCTTCTTACACTGAGTCAATGCAATATGCACCCCCAAGGAAAAGAGTAAGAACCTGATTACGAGCCTCTAGTTGCAGGAACAGCCTAAGTGCTTTTCCATCCTCATCTATGAGCCATGCCAGTGCTTCCCCAAGGAGATGCTACGTGGTGAACACTGGGCACAGCCGAGGCCTGCCATGCTGAGGTCAGAAAAGCCTGGAAGTCAAGTCTAAAAGCTCTTACGGCTAAGAGATGGAGAAGTTTCTTCCAGCCCCTCCTCCCAATCACACCATCAACTGTTCTTAGGGTTTGGGACTCACACTAGAGCTGAATGGCACCTTTCAGAGCACCAGCCCACCTGCTTCATTTACCTTACAAGGTAGGGGGGAGATGAAATGGCCCATCTTAGGGTGAACAGGTGGAACCTAGGAACCAGAATCAAGTCTGCCGAGTTCTAACCACAAACTCCTTTCTTTACATCACTAGTTGTATTTATGAGGCCCAGGTTATATTTGAGTCAAACTTATCATTATAAAACCTGTTATATTAAAATCAGTTAAGAGGGTCCTTTGCTTCAGAATCTTATGTTTGTCAGAAAACAACCAGAAGCCCCATGAAACCGACGTGACTCCGGGGTCAGCGGGATCTGTAGTGTGGTCTCTATCATCACCCACTTCTGTGAGTGGCAGGAGAGCGTCAGTAAAGCATATTGCAAAAGGACAAGCAAAGCAGAACTGGAAATCTGCTCACGGTAGGTGGATCGTACGTAGCCTTGCGAGCAACTAGAATCAGCTTTAAATAATGAAGGTTATTTTTCCTTTGGGCTAAAGGCTATGTGAGAGGACAAACTCATGTCGTAGAAGCCATCAGAGCAGACGCTCATGCCGTCAGGTTTAGCAAGCTCAACCTTGGCTCCCTGCCCTCGTAGTATTAGGTCTGTGTACCCTGATTTACCCCAAACTACCTTGTACTGACCTTTGACCCAACCTGGATGCCTGATTCCCTTGGAAACTAAACTTTGCTCTCCACACTGACCAAACTCAGCATTTCTGCTTTCAGTTCACTTCGATGCAAACTTGAGGTAAAAGGACTGCATTAGATCAAGAAGATCAAGTCCAATAGGGCAGAGACAGTTTCCTAGAATTGCCTTATAAATGGAGTCACAGAATATTTAGTCTCTCGCGTCTGCCTTCTTTCATTTACATGTTTGAGATTCACACTTGTTGTTGCACGCGTGAGCAGTCCACTCCTTTGCGTCGCTGAGTGGTACTCCGCCGTGTGGATATGCCACCAGTCGGTTATCCGTGTGCCAGTTAATAAACTCTTGGGTTGTTTCAAGATTTGGCTATTATGACTTAAGATGCTGTAACATTTGTTTCACACCTGTGTAGAACACAGGTTTTTGTTTGGACTTGTATTTTTATTCCTCTTGGAGCAATACCTAGGAGTGGGATTTCTAGATTGAATGGTAGGTGTATGTTTAACTTCATTTTTTTAGAATGCCAAGCTGTTTCCAAAGCGGCTCCATAATTTCACACCCAGCCCCCAGCAATGTGTGTCTCAGCTGTTTTCTTCATCGCTGACGTCAGGACTGGACACTGTCAGTTTAAAAAATTTTAGCCATTCTATTAAGTATGCAGTAGTACCTCATTATAGTTTTAATTTGCATTTCCCTAATGACAGATATTAAGTGTCTTCATGTGCTTTTTTTCCCGCCATCTGTATCTGTTCTGGCCCTCCCGCAGTTTCTGTGAACTACCTCTTATGAATACCCAATACCTCTGATTTATAACTTCTGATTAATCTTAATACCTTCTAATTAGTAACCCTCTAATTAATATCACTTCTGCTTAATCTACTAGAGTAAATTCTGCTTATGGGAAAATACGGTCCTATCTGCAATGAGGAGCCACAGGGAGTTCTTTGGTGTGTAAGGCACAAATGAAGATCCTATTCTAAGTGCAGAGATTCTTCACGGAAATTCAGGCAAATCCCAGCGTCAGCTTTACTGGAATAAAAACGCACTTAAATCCGTCATTATAAATCTGATTACACAAGGAACATGGAAGCTCATTCTGGCATTTCCCCAGGAATGCACAGGGACCACAAATACCTGACATGATCACTGGAAGAAATTACTTAATTCAGTTCAACAGATAATTGCTGAAGAGCTTGTGTGTGTTACGTGTGTGGTGGCAGTGACGATGGTGACCGTGTAGGTGTGTATATCATGTTGTTTGTAACAGGGGAACCGGGAAATAATCTGAATACGTGCTCGGCCTTCAGCGGGGTTCTGTGGTACAAAGATAACTGTGTTAATGATACAAACAATGCTCGAGCTGCTAATATGCTTACTGAGCAGTTTAATTACGTGCCAGGCATCACGCTGATCATTCCACATCGTATTATTTCATTCGGGCCTCACTGTAACTGTATCATGGTTGAAGAAACTGGGACTCGGAGTTAATAAATGCAGAGCCTGAATCTACAACCCTAGGTTGTCTGACTCCAGCACTCTAAACCCCTAACCACTAAACAATGACGGTGACAATGACGATGACAATGGGAACATTAGCACCAGCTGTCGTTCTTCTCCCTCTGCGGTCTGTGTCAGGCATGGAGCCGATTGTCATCTATGTCCTCTCATTCAACCTTCATCACAACCCTGCGAGGCAGACCGTGTAATTCTCATTACGCCCTTGACACACTCAAAAGTTTAAAGGGGTTGCTTGAAATTTCACAGGGAACAAGTCAAGGAGGAGATGTGAACTCAAGTCTGACACTTCACATCCGAGGACACAGTCTAAATATTACTTGCAAGTTGGTTAGAGAAGATTGTTTTCTCATCCCTCACTTAATTCCAATACTCAGAAAGAGACCCTCAGCTCTGGAGAGAAACACATTCTCTTGATATCAGACCTTCGACAACAGTTACATCTCCACTTAGCTGTTGTTTGGCGGAGTTGGATATATATTTAGTCTTTTTAAATCTTTGCTTGTAAGCTAATCCCCACAGCCTCTTCATCATTCTTCGTGCCTCTGAACTCCCTCCAGTTTCCCTTAAAGAATCTGGTAATGAGGTGCCCCAAACGGAACACAGTTTTCCAGAATGCTCTTTCCTCTCCCTAATGATTTTTTCCTTAAAATATCAAATCTACTGTACTTCAACTTCATGCCTTTTAAGTTTTTTGGTGAAATTCTTCTGACATCACTCAAAGCACGTTAGAGCCCAAGCCCACGCGCCCACTGCCGTCTCTCTGGCTGAGCACACAGAAAGGTAGCTTCAAAAAAACAAAACCACGAACAGCCCACACCCCCGCCAGCAGCAATGAACTGTTGAGCACACATTGCCCCTCCAACTGGATAGACGCTCTTACAATTTTGTCTGGAATAAGTTTACCCATCTTTGGATCTCACAATTTATTTTTTTAAAAAGCAAATAGTTCATTAGATATGTCCTGAATACCTATGACAGGCAAGGTATGCAAGGTGTGACTAGGTATGACAAAATGACCCAGCCATGGATGCCCCCTTTAGGAGTCCACCTCTTCAATGAGCGATAATTAAGTGAGCCTGGAGGGACAGTACAACCTTCAATGAGGGTTTGAAGGGTGGGGTTAGGAGACAGGATTTAAGATGGCTCTCATAACCTTCTCTCTGGTGTTTCTCCCTCATTATTTTATGTTTACAGCAAAGGCAGAATATCTGGGTGGGCCAAATCGAATCATATGAGCCCTTTAAAAACAGAGTTTTCTCTGGTTGGCGGCAGAAGAGAAAGTTCAGAGAGATGTGAACAGTGAGAAGGGCTTCAGGGGACAGTGCCGGTCTGGTGATGGGGGACCCACGTGAGAAGAAACGCAGGAGGCTTCCTGGAGGCCTCTGGGAGCAGAGAGTGGCCCCCGGCTGTAAGCCATCAGGTAAGTGTGAACTAAGCCCTACAGCAGCAAGGAACTGGATTCTGCCAACAATTTAAATGGCCAATTATTCCCAACGGATCCAGATAAGAGCCTTGCCTGCCGACACCCTGATTTTGGCCTTGTGTGACCTGGAAGTAGAGAACCCAGATTCTCCTAGACTTCTGACCTACAGAATTATGGGATAAAAATGGATGCTCTTGAAGCTGCTGAATTTTTTTAAAAAAGATTTTATTACTTTATTATTGTTCAATTATAGTTGTCTGCATTTTCCCCACACCCCAGCCAATCCCACCTCCCTCCCTTGCTCCCACCCTCCCCCGTGGTTATGTCCATGTGTCCCTTATAGTGTTTCCTGGAAACCCTTCCCCCCACTGTTCCCTTCCCCCTCCCCTCTGGCCATTGTTAGATTGTTCTTAATTTCAATGTCTCTGGTTGTATTTTCCTTGTGAAGCTGCTGAATTTATAGTAATTTGTTATGAAGCGTGGAAAAGATTACTTCTACCTTCCACCTGAAGATACCTGGAGTGAATTCACGGGGAAGTGTGGCCTGCACAGCGCCTGCATGGGCTGATAACGTCTGCATTACACGGCAGGTACAATGGATAGGGGCACGGAGGGCTCTAGTAAGCAAGTAATATTTTGGACATTAAACACATGAGGGGACCTACTTCTCCACGGGCTAACCTAAGTGTTCAGGGAAAGGAACTAGGGTGACTGAGCAATCATCCCCAACTTTATCTATTTTGGGGAGACCAAGTTTTTGTTCTCCAGAAATTATGGTTCTCTGAAATATCTGGGAAGATCTTGTCAGGCTAAGAGTCAGATTTGTCTGTTCAAGGTTATGGAAGATAAACCGAAAAACTAAAAAAAATCACATGAATAACTAGTTAAAAATAGGACAGAATCTTTGGTTAAGTGAAACACACGGCATTAAGTGAGCCCGTTCACCTAACTGAGAAAGCACGATGTATTTGAGCTGACTGTGTAGCTATGGTAGCAACACCAAGTCCGTCCCCTTTGGTTCCCCCTCAGTCTTACACAGGTACAAAGGAGACAGGCAGCTGTCATCAGCTCTTCATTCCGTCAACAGCTACCGAACACCTTATATGTGCCAGGTCACAGACTGAAGTTACAAAATGGAGAAGAAACAGTTCTTGCATTTAAAGTAATCCTAATATAAGGAAAAAGACACTTAAATATGAGGAACATCATTATATTGAAGTATAATGAGTATCACATTAGAGGAAATTACAGGAACACAGAAGAGGGACAGCTAACCAAGTCTAGGGAGGACAGGGACACTAGGAAAGGAAGCGAGAGCCTCTCTGAGCCACACAGTACAAGTTTGATTGTACCGGGGCGAAGGGTAGGCAGGTTTTTCCGAACACAAGAAACTGCATGTGTGAAAGCCCAGAGCGAGAGAGGTCATGGACACAGCACAGCGTGAACTGGGAAAGACGAGGGCCGAGGCTAGAGCAACGCAGGGCCGCCACGGGAGTTCGCAGCTTAGGTAAGGGAACCGCAGACAAAGTTCCAAATTCTGAGCGCTCCAGAGAAGTAACCAGAATGGCAGATGACAGTGACTAGGTGTGATGCAGAGTTTAACAGTTAAATGGCCTGAGAGGAGGATGATGGTTTTATACAAAAAGGGAAAAAATAATGATCTGGAGAAATGGGCAAATTACCCATCCTTCCCCACACCTTCTTGCTTGGTGGACAGTCAGAAAACTAGTCTCCAACGGAAAAGGTCGCAGGTTGCAGTTAAAATAAAGAGCCGAGAAAGTTCTGTGGCTACTAGGGGCTTGCAAGGGCCAGGCGAGCCTTACGGCAAGTGGTCTGGAGGCTCTGGCTCGGGTGGGGATGCCCGTGAGGTCCATGGAGCTGCACCAAAGGCTTCCTTCAGGTGAAGACTGCATACTGTGTCCAACAGGACTGTGTTCACTCAAGGAAGGGACGGCCTCAGGGTATTTGTAACATTCATTAAGGTCCTAGTTTGCAAAACAGGATGTTCTGTGTGTAAGGTTTCCACTTAGATGACAGCAAGAGCCCTGGTTAGGCACAGCATCACACAGAAAAAAGCAGAACCTGCAAAGGCACTTGGTTTTGCCTTTTCACAGCACAGAGCCATTTTCTACAGCATCCTTGACTGTCAGGTAGCTTTAGGATATACACCTCTAGTGACCCGATACTTCATTCACCCCCAGGCGCTGCATTCCCTTGTTGGGCAGTTCTACCTGTTAAAAAATACTATTTCTCCTGTGAACTGAAAGTTTCCTCTTTCTGATTTTTATTAATTTAATCCACCAGCAAGGTTAAACTTTTTTACTCTCTTTCCCCTGACAGCCTTTCAAGTAGGAAGACAGTTATCTGCTTCCCTTGGCTGTATTCTTTACTTACGTTTTTGACTTGTCTAGAATAGCTATATATTTAACATACATTTCTCAGTTTTATCAGTACCTCCCACTACAGTTTTGAACTCTGTCACATCACGTTGTTCAAAAGCCACGTTCCGTAAGCTTCGCAGTGAAGGGACCCGACTCCTCAGTGGGTATCTGTTTTGTCTGTGTCTCACTCAAGACGTGAGAACACCACCTATTTTTTTTTTTTTTTGATAAGGTGCTCTACAATGCAAACACCTGAAAATACTCAACCTTCCTTAAACGAGCCTCATACTTTGATTCTTTGACACAGCTGTGCCGCTGACATGCTTTCCCTTCAGTCTGGAACAGTTGTCTAGTCCTTCCCGTTTCTGGCTTTCCCTAGAGAATACCACAGTTTCTTCAGGCCGAGTCACATGTCATGCACTGAAAAGCTTTCCCCGATTGAACCAGGAGGAAGAATCGATATCACTTAATGATCAGCTCTTTGCCAGGTTCTTTAATGTTGTATTTTATTTAAATTTTATAAATTCTCAGAGAATTATTATCTTTGCTTCACAAATGAAGATAGAGGTTCCAGAGGCCTAAGTAATTTCTAAAGGTTACACAACTAATAAAAACCCCAAACTCTGGTGTGTCTGATTTAAAGCCCCTGAATACCAAATGATGCTGCTCCAGGGACACTGTTTACCTCTTTACAGAATGGGTGTTAAGGATGAACATACACGGGGAGACATAACCAACCTTCCGACCTCCGTCCCTTCACAATCTCAAAGTATGAACTGTTTCAGAAGGTAAAACATTTCTCATCAATTAGTTTCAAGACAGAGCACAATGAATATCTCTTAGGAATACTGTAGAGAGTGTTGGGAATTAGAGGAGATGGCTCTGATCTTCGAATTCTGGGACTCTGTGGACCTCAATTCCTGAGCAGGAAAAGCCAAATATTCAGAAAACCCTGACGCTGGATTCGGGGCAGTCACTAGTTGTATTTGGACCTCATTCTTCTACTGTTGGAAGTGTAATAAAATCAGGCTGAATTTGGTTAAAATAAAGAAAATATTTGAAAGTTCACTGTTTTCTTACACATTTTAAAAACCTTTCTACATCTCAAAGCTTATTTTGGGGACTTGTTGGTGTGGGTGGCAGATTAGACATGTGCACTGACTTCTGCAACCTCCTGACATCCAGTAACATGTCAGTGATGGGATCTTCTATCTGCATGTTCCCTTTGTGTCTAATGAGAAGATGGAAATGTTTTAAAATAGGAGAAGATGTAATAGCAACAAAATGTTGGGAGTGGAAAGCAATTGGACAAGTGGTCACGAACTTAGCAGACCTAAAAAAGTTGAGATCTAAGCCAGAAGAGGGGACGTGAGAGGCAATCCGAGCCACCGTTCAATAATCCCATTAAAGCTCAGGAACTGGTGCTCCTTGTACTTCTTGAAGTGGCAGTAAAGTTGATTTAAGAACAGGCGGATGAGTTGAAAATCTGCAAGACTATTCTATTTCCAGATCCTCTCCCAACTCCACAGAACCAGGCAACAAGCCCTCTCATGCCCTGGCAAATAAACTAGAATTTTATTCTTCGAGGGGCAATCATCAGCACCGTTCAGAGCAAAGGCAGTGTACTGAAAACAGCTGATTAAGTAAACATATGCATATCAATGCTGACACCTCCAGTCCTCTTCCCCTACTCTCTTTCCAGAATATAGACAGATATTGTACAGGCAGGTAACTGAAAGGAAAAGACCTAAGCAGAATGACATTAGGTGCTCCCTGATGAAAAGGGTCCCGCCAAGGGACCCTACAGTGAGTCCTGTAGTTGACAGCTTCTATCCACACATGAAGGGCTTCTAATACTCTCTAGTCTTCTCCTCTTAAAAATAAATGTGCAAGCAAGTATTAGCAAATTTCTAAGAAAAGTCTAGTGCACATACCAAAAACAATAAAAAATTTAAAAATCACTAATATGCTCAGATAGATAAAAATGCTATATATATAAAACAGATGCTATTTAGAGAAAAAGAGCTATTAGAAATTTAAAATATGAAAGCAGAATATGGAAAATGAAAAATGGAAGGGCAAGAAAAT
>VMDR010006360.1:0-45962 GCA_007922815.1 Macrotus californicus
GGAACCTTTCCTTGGCTTTCACAACTTGGCTAACTGGTGCACGAGGCCTAGCTTTTGGCTTATCTTGGCTTTTGACGTGCCTTCCTCACCAAACCAATCGTTCCTAGCTTTAAATATATATATATATATTTAGAGAGAGGGGGAGGGAGGGAAAAGCAGAGGGAGAGAAACATCGATGTGAGAGAGAGACACGGAGTGCACACCCCCAGCCGGGGACCTCACCTACAACCTAGGCATGTGCCCTGACTTTCGGTTTGCAGGGTGATGCCTGACCACTGAGCTGCACCAGCCAGGGCTCATTGGCCTGGTGTCAATATTGTGTCTCAGGGGACAGGGAGGCCCGAGGTGGGGGGAGAGACGGGGGGACGGCTGGTCAGTGGGGCGGTGAGAACACATAACATTTACCCCCCAAGTTCGCCGTCTTCTGTGGGTGCAGTTTGTGGAGCCCCAAAGCAATTACAGTAGTAAAGTCAACCAGGGTCACTGATCACAGATCACCGTGACAATGAGACAACAGCGACAAGGTGTGAGATACTGTGAGAGTGACACTGAGCACAGGCAGTTGGGATAGTGGTGCCGAGAGGGCTGCCTGTGCGCAGCAGGTGAGAGAGCCCTGTCATCTGACCACCCACTTCCTAACGCTTTTAAAAAGTGGATTTTTAATTTTTTAAGCATGAAGAATGGGATTTTTTCTTGGGAAATATAGAACAGGCACAGTCCTTCAGGCGTCGCATGGGAGGGAGCTGGGCTGGGCCCCAGCGGTGGACACGGCTGAGCGAGGGAGGAGCCTGCCCCATGTTCCTCCGGGCCTGATGTCGGTGGCAGGGGCTGTCACTGGCGCGGGGCAGGCTCTTGGGGAGGACGGTCAGGGGCTCTCGGGTCTGAGACTGGCCCTGACTGAAGCCTGACTTCGGGAGGGCCGAGATGAAGCGATTGCTGGGGCGTCAGCTTCTGGGGGAGCGGCGCTGGCCTAGCCCTCAGCCCCCCACAAGGTGGGCCAGCACCTGTGGCCTGTTTTAAAGTGTTTCAAAGTGTTTTTGAAGCTCTTGTTAATCTTTTCCTGTTGAAAGGAGGTTTTTCTTAGTGTAAAGCCACTCTTGGTGGTCTCGCTCCACAGCGAGGGGCCTTGTCCCGACGTGGCTAGTCCGCAGCGTGCACTGGGTGGGCGGTGTGCAGTTCTGTTCGTCTGGGAGTGAATAAGTCCCTTTCTTTGCCTTCGCGGAGACTTGAACCCTTGAGGTTTTAAGAGGCACACTTTCTGGACACCGGTCTTCTCTGAACTAGTTGGATTTGAACTTGATGATGACTTGTGACCTTAATTTCCTCGCACAAGTGCGGTTCCCTGCATTGTGAGCACTGTGGTGGGTGCTGGGGGCTTGGGGTGATGGAACCAAGATGCCGTTGAACCCTGTACATGAGTGCAGAGCAGGCTCCAGTTCCCAGAGGTGCTCGAGCTGCTGGCCCCGGCAGCAGAGCTCAGGCGCTGGTGTCTGTTGCAGGTCTCACCAACGGCTTTGGGGGCGTGAGGAGTGAGCCGGAGCCGGTTGGCGGCCCCGGGAGGAAAGCCACGCCACGGCGCCGCTGTGCCTCCGAGTCCAGCCTCTCCTCCAGCAGCAGCCCGCTGTGCGGCGCCAGGTGAGCACCCGGCCTTTGTGCCCCGCGGGGTGGTGTGCGTGTCACACGTGCATCTGTTTTGTGGAACTTAACTAGAAACGGGAAATTACAACTACAGAAGAATACAATTTTAAATTCTCTAGTTAATTTGTAATTTGTCTTTTTCTCACGAAGTCTTGCCTTTGTTGAAAGGGCGGTGAGCATCGCCCTGGCCCTGCCTCCAGGAGGCCACTTTGTGCCTGGGGCCCCGTCCTCCCTGGCTTGGTGGGTGCAGACTGGTCTCGGGGGGCCGCTCTGACGCAGCTCTGCTTCTCCTCCGATAGTTTTAACGCTCCCAAGTGCGGCCGCGGCAAGCCGGCCCTGGTGCGCAGGCACACGCTGGAGGACCGCAGTGAGCTGATCTCCTGCATTGAGAACGGGAACTACGCCAAGGCAGCCAGGATCGCAGCTGGTGAGTGTGTGCCCAGGCACCCTTTCGTGTCCTCTGGCCACGAGGCAGCACTTTGGGCCACGGGTGCCCACATGGACGCTGTGTCATCCTTCCACCTCCTGGGGGGGGGGCTTGGTGGCTGTGCCCTGGCCTTCCTCCTGGAAAGGGCCGGCTGCAGCGCAGAGGAGGGAGGCCGGGGTGCTGGGCCATGGACAGGCCTGCAGGCTGGGCCCATATGGCCACCCCTGGGTGGCTGTGGCGGGGGAGGGATGATTTTGTCCAGCAGCTTGTTTGGTGCTGAGTACTGAGTCCAAGTGGTTTCTGGGCACCAGACACTGTAGAGGCTGCTTGGTGTGTGTTTAGGCTCACATGTGGCTTGCAGCTAACTGTGAGACTGCGGGGGCGGGGGGTCCCCAGCTTTGAGCACCTAGGGGAGGCCCAGGGTCAGGTGGGGGCAGCCAAGCTGTACAGTTGGGGTGGAGGCTCCGATGGCACAGCTGGGAGGGGCCTGAGCAACACCCTGGCTGCGTGGAGAGTGGGCTGGGACTAGAAGGGACCTTGGTTGCCAGGATGTGGGTGTGAACTCCAGGGAAGTTTTGAGGGTCAGGCAGGGCTCCCTGCTGGGGAGTGTGAGGAGGGGCGAGGAGGGCAGAGCAGGTGAGGGAGCCAGGGCTGTGGTTTTGAATTTGGGTGTCAGTTGCAGAGATGCGCTGGGGGCTCCTCTTTGGAGGTCGGCACAGGATGGAGGCGCGGTGCTCAGGAGGGAGAGATGTTGGGAACCTGGAAGTCAGGGGCCCTTGAGCGAGGGCAGAGCGTGAGGAAGCCGGGGTGGAGCTGTAGGTGATGCAGTGTCACCACCACGGCAGAGAGGGAGTAGGACCTCAGCACCCTCAGGCTAGGGGTAGATGCACTGTGATCCTCCTGTTTGGGGAGCGGGGGCTGCTGCCTGGGGGTGACTTGCACCCTTCTGGGGTGGCCTCACGTGCACCGGGTGCTCTGCTGTCCTCCAAGTGACTCACTGCCGTCTTCATTCCTCCTGTCACAGAAGTGGGTCAGAACAGCATGTGGATTTCAACAGATGCCGCGGCCTCTGCCCTCGAGCCTCTGAAAGTGGTGTGGGCCAAGTGCAGTGGCTACCCCTCGTACCCTGCCCTGGTGAGTCCTGGGCGTGTGGGCTGTGGGGGTCGGTGCCACTGCCCGGTGTGCTCCCTGGTCCAGAGCTGGGTGTCCTGTGAGCTGCAGCTGAGAAACCCGCGTGCAGGGCGTTGGCATTGGGAGAGCGCCACCAAAACCCACCTCTGGCTGGGGCCTAGGACTTCCAGCCAGGGCCAGCGCCCGTGCTCAGGTGCGACCGCATGTGCCCTCTCTTGGCAGATCATCGACCCCAAGATGCCACGGGTGCCTGGCCACCACAACGGGGTCACCATCCCGGCCCCGCCGCTGGATGTGCTGAAGATAGGCGAGCACATGCAGACCAAAGCTGACGAGAAGCTGTTTCTCGTTCTCTTCTTCGACAACAAGAGAAGCTGGTGAGCGCTGTGCGCAGGCGGCGTGCCGACGGCGTGCTTGTGCCCTGACTCGGGGGGGTCTGGTGTGTGAGCAGCCTCCTCGGGGGAGGGAGCGCTGAACCCGGCCAGGGGCCTGCCTCAACAGCTTTGTCTCCCTCTTGCTTGGGCACTGTGGGCTGGCAGGCCCCCCTCTCCGTTTCTTACCTAGGTGGCCCACCTAATACTTACTGGCCTCTGACGGTCTAACCCTGGCGTCCCGCGGGGTGTGAAACGCGAGCTGGCCGGCCGCACGTAGGAGCAGCCCACCCGCAGGCCCCTGGGCCATTTGAGCAGGGCCCCCCGACCCTTGCACCTGTAGCCCGTGTGCCAAAGGCTGCTTGAGTGTGCCAGGTGTGGCGCCTGCGGGGGCTGGGGTGGGTGCAAGGCCTGCTAGCACCGGGCAGGGCTGTTGCGTGGGCGCCTGCATCGGCACGTTTGGCGGGATCAGGTTTGTGTGTCATGCTGCTGGCCTTTGGTGACCACTCAGGAAAGGCACGGAATGCTGACGGGGCCTCCTGGACACAGTGGCCACTTGGGAGTCATGGAGGAGAGGAGGGGCCCACCTGGTTTTATGCTTCCCTGAGCCAGTGCCCTGCAGCGGTGCGGTGGGATGGTCAGGCTGTGCGCCTGCCCTGCAGTCCCCAAGCTGGTGAGAGCTGGCGGCTTAGTGGCCACTTCTCTGCCACCCTGGGCCCCACGGTGCCCGATGTCCCCAGAGGGGTCTGAGTTGTTAGGTTGGGACGTGAAGCATGGTGAAGCCAGCCGTGCGGGCAGTTCTCACGGTTGCCATCTCTTTTCTTTCAAAAAGGCAGTGGCTCCCAAAGTCCAAAATGGTTCCCCTTGGGATCGACGAGACGATAGACAAGTTAAAAATGATGGAAGGCAGGAACTCCAGCATCCGGAAGGCTGTGAGGATTGCCTTCGACCGAGCCATGAACCACCTGAGCCGCGTGCACGGGGAGCCCGCCAGTGACCTCAGTGACATTGACTGAGGGGCCGCCTCCGCCCTGTCGTGTGTTGATGAGCTGTACATGTTTGTATATTGTTCAAACCCTAACTTATTCTGGTTTTTAGGTGTGGCTCTTTCATTCTTTCTTCCCAGGGACGGGGGAGGCTTTACTTCCAAGTTTCCCACGGCGCCGTTCCTGTCTCGGCGCTCTGCGCACGGCCGGCGTGTCTCCGAGTGTGACTCTGTGCTCGCAACAGGTCACGGTGGAGGGCGCGCGTGCATCACTTTCTTTGATCCATAGCTTTTTTTAAAGACTTTTGAATGTTTAATAATTTTGTAAATCATACTCTTTACACAGAGTACCAGTTATTTAATAAGATGGGATGTAAATTTACAATGACAAATGTGTATTTTAAGAAAGAAAATGCATTATTTTGAGTGGTACTTTGTGGAAAGGGGGAGAATAAACTTCAGCCGTGCACACCACCTGCAAATCACCAAAAACACTCCGCCACCCCGGGCGGGCAGGCGGCGTGTCCTGCGGGTCCTGCCCCTGGTCTCCTCCGCCTCCCGCCGCCCCAGCCGCCCACGGGGTGCCCCCGAGCGGATTATTTATTGTAGAAAATGTATTCATTTGCTTTATAATGAAAAATAAATTTGCAAAAGTATATTGATATGCATTTTTATACAGGCACATAAGCATTCGGCTTGCTTCGGAGCAGGACGTGTTGGTTGTAGTCGAGATGGCTGGCTGTGCTCTTCAGTTCTGTAACTCGTGCTCCTGCTCACACTGAGGGCCTTTCTGTGACTTGCTTTGACGTAGGACGTTCGGTAGCAAATAGGGACTTTGGATACATTTTGTACGGTACCTGTGATGTACATAGAGTTAGTACTTTATTTTTATTTTTAAGAGGTAAAGCATTATGTTAGGGGAAAAGGTAGGGTGGGTTTCCAAAATTGCATTTTTTTATATTAAAAAATAAAGTCAAGATTTGGACGGTGTGGCCATTTCATTCCTACATCCCAGAGTGCGGACCAGCGGGCCACCTGGAGGGTGGCCAGGTCCCGGGTCCCTCAGCCTGTCCCCGCCAGCTCATCGAGGCACGTGACACGCCTTCATCTTAACTTTGTCATGGGGTGGCATTATTTATTACTTTAGCTGATCATATTTTTATTTTAAACTGATAGTTTGAGATTTTTTAATGTTTTTTTTCTTTTTCAGTCTCAGTTTGTAACATCTCCACAGAAACTTGAAAATAAATGTCTTCCTTTGATAGTTTCGTCCTGTGTCTGACAGACGCCTTTTTCTCTGCTGTGGCCCCTCTTGAAGGCCGCCTGGTGGGCGCGCCTTGGCTGTGCTCAGCGCCCGGGGCCGCCGCAGGCGCGCCCTCTCCACAGGAAGGTGCTGCCATGGGGTCCCCGCGTAGTGGATGGTGATGCTTTGAGTTTTTTTGGTGGCATCAGATGGGGCTGAATCTTGCCTCTGATGGCATCAGGCCGGGCCAGGCTGCAGGGGCCGGCCTGGGGGTCCATCCGGGGTTCCAGGAGAGCGGCAGGTGCTGGGAGGCTGGTCTGGGATGGGGTCTGTTGTCTGGGGAGGCCGTGCTCCCTGTGGGCCCAGCTGTGGGGGGGGCACCGCCCTCCGCTCTCACCCCCAGGGTGTCTCCTCTCTGACCCACGGTTGAGGCTGACCCGAGGTACTGCGTGGATGCGTGGCTTGCTTTCCCTTACAGGGTGATTGGGGGTGCTGACACCTGTGTTTGGGGGTCACCTTTGGCTCTGGGTCGTGGGCAGTCCCGGGGCACCCAGCCTTCACCCAGGTCCCAGGCCCTGAGTGGGCCTGGGCAGGGTCATCTTGGGGGCTTCTGGGGACCCAGTGCCCTGCAGAGCCTGGGGTCCTCCTGGAAGGCAGGGTCCTCGGCGCCCTCTGGGTGGGGAGCCCTGGCAGTCACTCCAGAGGGAGTGGGACTTCCTTCGAGGCCGCAGGAGAGCAGCTGAGCCAGACGCTCACTTTAAAGGTACGTCGCTCTGTTACACTCGGTAGGTCGCGTGGCCACAGTCCTCGGCTGCCGCCGAGTTACAAGGCTGTACGGGCGCAGTGCTGTGGCTGCCTCTGCTGGTCCGCACGGGAGGCTTGTGTCTAAAAACGGGTGCCCTGCTGTTCTGCAGAGGGTTTTTTATCTGGTCCTGAAAAGTGATGCACATCAAGACACTGAAACTTGTAAGGGTCATCAGTGCTCTGGGACTCCACCTGTGGCCCGAGACACACGTGGTGATTTCTCAAGGTTGAGGGATTGACCCTGTGGATTCAGGAAAAAACACAGAGCTCAGAGGCCCCCCCCAGGGAGATGATGGGTGGGGTCTCTGGGTGCCTGGGAGGGCTGGTTGCTGGGTTCCCATTTCCAGGGAGGCTGTGACCGGCACTTCTGCTCCCTGCTCTGGGTCCTGGGACCTCATCTTCCTACAGCTTTCTCAGGGAGCCACACACACAGCCTTGATGTCAGCCCTGCTGGGGGACTCCCACTCCAAAGCCCTGAGATCTGCCAGGCCCCACCTGCCACCCAGAAGGCCATCTACAGGTGGTGAGAGGTCTGAGGCTGGGGCCCTGGGGACCGAGTCTGCAGCTGTGTCGGGGGTGTGGGGTGTGTGTGTGGCCTCTGTGGCTTAGGTTTTTAACCCACTGAGTTTTTAATGATGTGCTGAGGATGGACATGAATGAGTGACCGTGAGCTTGGTGTCAGTGCTGCTTTCGGGCCTGGGTGGGCTGCAGCCCTGGCCTCCCCCACAGACCCTGTGAGCCCCAGCTGGCACCGCTGAGGGTGGCCTTGGTCCGTGTTCCTGTGAACGTGAGCGCTCTGCACACTAATCCCTCCATGGGGTCTGTGGGCTGTGGCCTGTATCAGCTGCGTGTCCTAGAGGAATGACAGATGTGTCTTAATTTATGCAAAGCAGATGCTTGGGCGTGGCTGCTGCCCCAGGCAAGTCACTCCTTGCCCGTGGGTGTTTCGGATGCCTGTCCTCTGGCCTCTGACCGTCGCCAGCCTGCACACTTAAGAAGGTGCCACGGAGCTGGTTGCGGCCACTGTAGCTGGGCTCCTTGGGGCTGGCGTGCAGACCTGGGGAAGGCCTTGGGGCTTGGTGCTGTGCGCTGGGGGGGCTGCCTCTGGCTTCCCGACTTGGTTTCCAGCCAGCACCGGTGCCCCTTGTACACACTTGGGGGACCAGCCCCAGGCCCCAGGCGTGCTTGCAGCGTGTCTGCTGGGGAGGGCCCTGGGAGAGACCCGGGCAGGCCCTGGCAGCGGACTGGGCTGTTTGGGGGTCTGGACTTCAGGGTGCTGGGGTACAATGTAGATCAGGCCCAGTGACGGCAACTTAACCCCTTGCTGCCTAGGCTGGGCCCGAGGGCTCCCTCGGGGGTATGGGGACCGGTTCTGGGGGTGCACGTCTGCCCCAGGACCTGAGCTGCAGGAGAGCCTGGGTGGGGGGGCCTCCCCAACGTCACGTTCTCTGACCACCCCCGTGCAGGCGCTCGCTCAGAGCTGTTAGTAGCATTCTCACTTTCCAGAGGAGAAGTTCAGGCTTGGAGAGTGACGTCACTGGCTCAGGGCTGCAAGGGCCAGCTTGAGCCAATCAGTCACACTGTGAGTGACATCGCATCACCTGGCTGTGCTCTGTGTGAAAAGTGAGACGCCAGGTCCAGGTCCCTGGCCCCCTTGGGAGGGGCCGCCCCAGAGCCTGGCTCCCGCGACAACGTGTATTAACTCACCTTCGAAAACTGTGCTCAGGGCTTCCCACTGAGTGTGACGGCGGAGGCCGACTCCCGGAGACGCCAGCGTCTCTGTGGTGGGAACACATCCGTGCGTGCAGAAACACGAGGTTGTCTTCTGTTTGTATTGAACCGGGGACCTTCTTTCTTGTTCTGACAGGTACCCGGTCCTGCTGGGTTTTCTCTGTAAGCCGCCACTCACCTGCGGGAACTGCAGGCGCACCTGTCCTTGCGAACGCACGCTCCCTGGACTTTGTCAGGTCCTGCGGGGTGTGCTGGTCCCTCCGAGCCACGCCCCTGCACCCTGACTGCACCCTGTCCAAGCCGAGAGGCTGGTCGGCTGGGGCCTCCTCCCCTTGTGCGGACCTGCCCGCAGGGGGCAGGAGTGGCCAGCACACCCACCCTGTGAGGAGGTGCTGGGAGCCGCCGACCACCAGGAGGGAGGGGGCTGTGACTGACTGCAGGTGTCAGGGGCACCTGTCACTTCCTCCAGACCTGCCCGCCAGGCCCCAGGCGCTCTGTCCTTCCCTGGGGGTCTGACGCTATCTCCCTGTCCCAGAGAGAGAGCCCTCCTGGCGTGTTCTGGTCGCCCACCACGCCCTGTCACCCTACACTGCTGCCTGGACCCCACCCCTTTCTCCCCCGAGCTCCCTCCTGTGGCTGAGTGCCACCCAGTCTCCCTGGGGCTGCCCCATCTGTCTGTCGCCTTCTCCCTTCAGCCTCCACCTCTGTTCCTTGAGTCTCCTGTGTCCCGAGGCACCTTCCTCAGCCCCCTCTGTCTCCTCATCTATTCCTTCCTGCACTCACCTGGTTTCGCAGGTGCATCCTTGGACCTATCGCATGTCAGGCTCTGCGAGGACCAGAGAGGAGAGGCTGCCGCCCCCACCAGGCAGGGGCTGGGAACAACCAAAATCAGTAATGGGGTCGCAAGTGTGCTGGGGGGCTGTCTGGAGGAGGGGGCATGACCGTGTGTCCAGGAAGGGGAACTCTTGGGTTGATGTCAGGGAGAGGACAGGAAGTGGGCCAGCCTGAGTGGGGCTGGCTGGGTTGGAGGAGCCTCTGAGCGGGGTTGGCTCTGCTCTCTCTCTGTTGTGGATCTGTCCTCATGGATGAGGAGACAGGCCGCCCTTCCTGGTCTGGTGGGGCTGGGTGGGTGCAGAAGGGGAAGCCATAGTGGGTGGTCAGAAACAGGTGCCTTGGGGGCCCCGCTGGGAATTGGGCTCTACCACTGAGTGCTGGGGCCTCCGGGCTCTGCCCTAGACACCTTTCCATGTACAAGACCCTCACCCTGTCCCTGAGTGCTGGGGGCTGTCCCCACTTCCTGCCACCTGTGCATCTGGGAGCAGTGAATGGGCCGCTCCCCGTGGGTCTCGGAAGGAGGCGTGGAGGTCATGCTGTTTCCAAGTGTTGGAGGCCGAGAGTTCACGGCCAGGTCCTCCTTAGTGGCTGATTGGGGACCACCTGGACAGGACTGGCCTGGACCCAGGCTTCCTGCCCCTTCGCTCTCCTCACCTCTGCCTGCAGCCCGACTTGAGAAAACAAGGCCTCAGAGAAGTTCTGTTGGCTGTGCTGGCCCCATACGAGGTTGCATGGGACCACGGGGTGCCGGGAAAGTCCCTTCTAGTGACACAGGACGAGACACGTGTGTCAACAGCATGGTGGACGAGCCCCTGTCAGATATTCCCTGGGGACGTGAAGCCGAGACTCCCGAGACCTCTGGACCCTCAGGCCAGTCACAGTCTTGCTGGGGTGGAGAGGCTGGGCCCCTGCACCTGAGCCCCACACCTGTTCTGGGAGCTGGTCCTAGAAGGGGACGGCCAGGCCCGCTGTGTGGCTTGGAGACCAAGGGGACTGGTGGGTGGGGTGGGGGAGGACTCCCCCACTCTTCTGCTCTTTTGGGGAGTCCTGTGCACGCAGCAGCCCGGGCCCAGAGTGAGCAGGGGTGTGCCGGCCCTCCCCGCCGCGTGGCCAGGCCCCCGGGACCACGCCGCTCCCCCGGCTCCCGGCAGTTTGGGAAACTGGGCTGTGAGTGATGAGCTTCAGCTGGATTGCTCCTGACAGATTCCTGCAAGTTAATTGAAAATAAAATGCATGATCTTTTCTTTTGATGAGAAAAGGCATATTTAGCTGGAACTAATCAGCATCGGGGCTGGAGAAACTTGGAGACTGTGGAGAGAGAATAAACGTTTGAAAGCACTTGGAAAATACGGTGATTCTCCCCAAACAACGTGCGTTCCGATGCTCTGACACCTCAGCTCCGAGTGATCGGCGGATTCTGCTGAGGTTCGGAGCCGTTACAGACTCAACACAATTCTTGACTTCATTGTCATTGCCGCTTAATTAAATCACGTCATGGATGGCATTTGCTGTCAACACTTCTCCAGGAAGTGGCTCTGGGAGCTGGGGGGCCCCGCAGCACAGGCTTGTGGGACCCCCACTGTCCCTGCTGCTCTCCTGTGCACCTCACTCCGCTCTCAGGGGCAGTCCTGACCCTCCCCATCCCACCTTCTGCCCCGGGGGCTGGGGGACGAGCCCCACTTGCAGAGGCTCTTGGTCTATGGGTGCCGAGTGGCCATGACGGGCCCCATGGCGTTGGCCAGGTTGTCCTCTGGGCTCAGCTGCAAAGCTTCCGGAAGGCCAGGGCACGACCTGCTGTTAGTGGCCCTTTGCTGTGCACAAACCCACAAAGGCAGCGACTCGGGCTGCACATGTGCAGTGTCTCCTGGTGCCTGTGGGCGGTGGTCTCATGGGGAGCTTGGCTGGTGGAGGGCTGGCTGCCACGCCCACTCAAGTTGTTGGCATGGCTCAGTCCCTGCGGTTGTAGGGCTGGGGCTGCGGCTTCTCTCTGGGCCGCCCTGGGTGCGGTGCACAATGCTCCCCGCACGGTTGCTTGGTGCTCCCTCCATGACTCAGTGAGACAGGCTCACAGAGGCGGCGATGCGGCACCCCTTACCCTGTTCTCTTGATTACCAGCCAGTCACAGTTCCTGCCCACGCTCTTGGGGAGGGGGCCAAGAAAAGGCGGGCACACTGGGCTGTGGGTCACGGGACCACCCAGGCGTGTCTGCCACGGCCCTTCAGATGTCTCACCAACCGGGGGTCCGAGCCCCACTGCCCTGGCTCCCCGTGCACCCTGGGGAGGGGAAGGCCAAGGCATCGCTTGCTGAGTCTGCCAAACCGCCCCACCTGGGCTCCCTGCCTGCCCAGCCTCTCCCCAGAGAGCCCTCCCCTCCTCCTCTGGCAGAAGCCGACGTGTGTGCGTCTCACAACAGAGCTTCGCGGTACGTGGGGTGAAACCCGACAGCCAGCCAGGAGGAGTGGACCAACCCTCTGTCCCGGCTGGAGGCCGCAGCGCCTTTTGTCGGCAATGGCAGACCCAGCAGGGAAAGGGATGAGGACAGAGTCGAACTCAACAGCACCCCCAGCTGGATGGGATGGATGTCTGCACACAGCTTCGCGCACAAGGGCGGCCCACACCCCCTCTGCAGCTCCCGGCAGCGTGCCCCCCGACAGAGCGGACAGAGAGCAGTCTGGGCCTCGCACGCTCCTTAACGAATGTAAAACAATAGAATCTACAAAGAGAAAGGCAGCCAGAACATCCCCAAATATTTGGAGAATAAGCAACACATAGGTCAAAGAGAAGTCTCAAGAGGAATTAAAAAATATTTTGAACTAAGCAAAAATGGAAATACAAGAAAGCAAAGCTGGCAGCAAAAGCCGTGTTCACAGGGAGTTCACAGAAGAATGCGTGTATTAGAAAAGAAAGATTAGGATCGATTGTCAAGGCCTCATTTTAGGAAACCAGGAAAAGAAGAGCAAATTAAATTCACAGCAGGCAGAAGAAAAATAATAAAAAATGGCAGAAGTTTATGAAACTGGAAACAGGAAAACAGTAGAGAAAATCAATAGAAGTAATAGCTATTGATCTTCGAAAAGCTCGATGAAATTGATAAACCTCTGGCCAAGCAACAAAAAAGGGGAGAGAGAGACAGAGGGCACAACTATTAGTAGCGGAAACACGGGCTGTCACTATGGGCCTCATGGGCAGCGAGAGCCCAGTGAAGGGAGACGGGTTATAAACTATGCACGCATTTGAAAATCTAAATAAAACGGGCCCGTTTCCTGAGTGACACCACCTACCGGAGTCATGGAAGGAGAAATAAATACCTGAATAGGCCTGTGTCTATTCAAGGCGTTGAATCGATAATCAATGACCTTCCTCAACAGAGAGACCAGGCCCAGATGACCCGGCCGATGCACCCTGCCAAAGATTCAAGGGGAAATGGCACCAATTCTGTGCAACCCGCACCGGAGAACGGGAGGGAACCGCACGGCCCCAACACCAAGGCGCAGACGGCCACAGAGAAGAACATCACAGGCCCACATTTCTTGCTAGCGCGGAAGCCAAAGCCCTCGACAAAATGTCAGCGGCACAGACCCAGCACAGGGATGTGGCCAAGTGGGCTTTGTCCCGGCCAGCGAGGCTGGCTCAACCTTCGGTGACCAGCATGGAAAGCCAGCACACCCACAGGCCGAGAAGACGACAGGTCACACACGGTGGTGGCCCGGGCGGGCCCTGTGTGGACGGCTTCTTTGTCCACGCACTAGCTTGGGGCTGACTCCAGTTTTGCCTCATTGGTGTACTGACCGCCTCGGGGGCCTCTCTTCTCACTTCTCTTGGGCCAGACCCAGGGCGGGGGCATGCGTGTGTTCGAGTCATGACAGAGGCCCGTCTGTCCCCGCCAGAAACGTCAGAGACCCCGAGCAGCTTCGCCTCCTTATTGTCACTTGATGTTTTCTGCCTTTTGAAGAAATAATGGCCCCCACTTTCCCCGGTGCCAGAAGGATAAACCCGCACATCTAACAAACTCGGTGGTTTCCAAGCAGCAGAGAAAAGCAGATGAAGGAGGACTGCTTCAAACCCAGGCCGCTTTGAGGGTGGCCTGGGGCGGCCTTCCCGAGGCCCAGACCTAGCACGGAGCCTGAAGGGTCGGCAGGACAGCCCCTTCTCGGGGCAGCCAGCGGGGCAGGGCGCATCCCCACACTGGGGCTCCCGCTGCGCCACACTGTCCGGGATGGCCGGCTTCCTTCAGGGCCTCCAGGCTTGTTGCCCCTGGGTCATGTCCAGACCCATTGCACCCCCACCCGCCTGTCTCACTGAATACCCACCGCCCACCACCTGGAATCCAGGGAGCTCCTGGCTGTAACCCTGTTCCAGCCTGTGAATGGCCCTCTGGTGTACCGCGCTTGGCTGCACCCCGCCTGGGTCCTTGGGATGGTCTGGGGCCTGGGCACCATGGGGGGCCGTCCTGTCCCCATGGTGGCCTTTCCAGGCTCAGAGGCTGCGATTGAGGGTGGGGCCTTAACTCTTGCTCTGGGGGAGAGCCCACCTGGCCGAGTGTCGGAGTGAGCAGACGGGTGACTTGCTCCTGAGTCCTGTCTGCTCCCCCAAGGAGCTCCAGCCCCTCGGCGACGGGGTTTGCTCTTGCCCAGTAGGCGTGGGCACACTGGTCCCAGTGGGCGCGGGGGGAGGGGGCAGGAGGACTTTGGCACAACCCCCAGGGGCAGCAACTTTTGGATAGTTTCCTCCTGGGGCCCCGATCGTCTGTCCCTCGACCCCCAATGTCACCCCTCTGGTCAGGATCGAGGCCGGGATGCATAGGTTCACCTTTAGAAAGGCTGGTAAGAAGGACTCAGCTCCCAGCTCTTTCTGGATCTGTATTTCATGTTTGAATCTTAATCTCCCAGGCCGTGGTGAAACCCACTTCTCTTCAAGTTCACTCCTGTCGACCCTGCCCGGTCACCGGGCACAGCCTCAGCTGGTGGCCCTGGGCGCGTGTCTCAGAGGCCCGGGATGCCCTACCTGTAGCCGGCCACCTGCACAACGCTCCCAGGAAAACGCTCTGAAGGGATTTAAGCAACGCATCTGACTCGATTATAAATTAAAACCCAATTAGTGGTTTGCTTCCCACTCTTTAACAAGTAGCGATTTTAATTTCTCAATTACTGCCAGCGATCACAGGTCAGTGACCACGTGCCAGGGTGTCTGTGCAAACTTAAATTGCCGCCTTCCGTGCCCTGTCATTTCTGAGTGGCCCGGACTGATGGATGGCAGGGTCTGGGGGGCCGCAGGGCTCAGCACCTGTGGTCACTGCTCCGCAGGGGCTGGTGCAGGGTGTGGGCCTTGCGGGGTGTCTGTGCCTGGCTGGGAGGCAGTGGCAGGGGCTCCCCCTCCCTCCCTCGCCCCCAACCCTTGGGGACTCAAGAGTCCCTGCCCCCGGGGGCCTCCGCTGGTCTGCGTCACCGCCAGAACATTCCTGTCCAGTCTTGATGCTCCGGCCGGCTGGTCAGGCCCTCTGCGTCCAGCTGCTCCAGGGTGCCGGGCAGCCCAGCACTGGCAGGGATGCCCGAGGCCGCTCCTGTCCCGCCCCCACCTGCCCCTGTGGACACCCATCGTTCACCTGCTGTGTCCCTGCGAGGCCTGTGGGTGGCGCTCCCGGTGGTCTGAGACGGTTCCAGGGCTTCGGCCCGTCGTCCGAGCTGGGTTTTGCCGGAGCCGAGCAGTGTTGCTCTAGGCCTATCCAAGGGTGACTTTCTTCCTTGCAAGGCATGTGCGGGGGTTTTTGTCAATGAAGACACGTGTC
Source organism: Macrotus californicus (assembly GCA_007922815.1). Classification (NCBI taxonomy): domain Eukaryota; kingdom Metazoa; phylum Chordata; class Mammalia; order Chiroptera; family Phyllostomidae; genus Macrotus; species Macrotus californicus. The sequence continues at coordinate 14,950 of VMDR010006360.1, forward strand.
GTTTAAAAGCGAGAAAATAAAGAAGGAGAAAAAGCAAAAGCAAGAAAAGACACCCACAGACACTCAGGATCTTGAATTTATGTGAAGTTGCTAATTTAAAAATAAATGGGAGGAGAAAGTCAGGGTAAACTCTTCAGGGAAGATGGAGCTTCCGAGCAGGCGGCTGTCTGCCTGGAAACGCTCCTGACCCGCTCCCGCCCGCCCCGCTCCCCGAGTGACTCCTGCCCCGTGTCCCTGCAGCCTGGCCTGACCTGATGTCACCTGAGCCGGGATCACCAGGTTGGCTTTCCTACAGGGCCCCTCAGGGGTGACAGCTTCCCCTGGGTCCTGGGGAGGGAAGGGACACCCTTACCCTCGTCCTGTGCTCAGGCCTCGCTGAGACGCGGGGCATTCAGAGAAGGCTTGAGGGGTTTGAGGTTCCAGCCCCTTTGCCGGGGTCCCCCAGGCAGCCAGGCCTGGACACTCCCCAGACCCCCCCAGGGCTCCTCTTTGCACACCCAGTCCCTGAGCCTGGGGGTCCTAATTCCTAGGGGGACAGCTGAGAGAGGCCAAGGGTGGCCGGGCTGCCAACTGGGCCCCCAGGCCCCTCGGAGGAGCGAGTTGGGTTGTGGGTCTTCCCTGCGGCATCTTCCCTAGGGAGCTGGCCTGGCTGGCAGGGAGGGCCCGTCTGCGGGGAGGCTGCGCACCCCCGGCTCTAGTCCCCTCTCCCGGCAGCTGCAGCCTCCCCAAGCGGCCACCAGGTGGCAGGCGTGCTCTTTGCTGGCCGCAGTCCTGCTGCGGTGCCCAACCTGAGACCACAAGTGATTTCTGTGAATCCGAAGTTTGGGGGAAAAAAAAAACACCTTCAATATTTCACAGGAAAAGTTGAAATCGTAACTTTGGGCAGAGCGGAGACATGCCCTTGGACTTTGAAATGGTGCTGACCATGAGCTAGCAGTTCAGCAGAAGGCAGGAAGTGGGGGCTTCGCGGGGTCTTCACGCCAGACCGCGGGTGTTCCGTGTGTGTTTGACTTCGGGGCTGGAGGCGCCCGCGGTGGGAGGGGACGCGGGGGACTCAGTGTCGCCCTGCACTGGGCCCGGGGGCAGAGCCGGCATCCAGGGGAGGTGGTGCGGACAGGGGTGTTTGCGTCCGCTGGGACCCTTGGGTGGTTGGGGGACGCTGGGGGGTTGGGTGGGTCAAGTCCAGCCCCCACCCTGCAGGGAGCCCGTCTGGGGGTGCGGGCCTGGGGTGTGGAGGACGGAGCCCCACATCTCTGGGTGCCTGAGAAGCTGATGGCAGAGGCTTCTGGACCTCAGCTCCCACAGAGCTGACCGGCCGGAGCGCCTGCTGCCTGCCGGGATCCTCTCCCCCCCAAAGTGCCCTGTGCCCCAGCTCCCCAGGAAACTCCCTGGCCCAGAGCGACCTCAGGACCCACATCCGGGGAGGGGATCACAGTTCAGGGCTGGTTCACATTCATCCTCCCTCAGCTGCAGCCCGAGGGCGGGGGCTCGCTGGTGGGATCCCCACCGAATTCCAGCCATGTCTTGGGGCACAGAACCTAGGGAGGGGCACAGGAAGCTGGCCTGGTTGGGCTGGGGACAGACAGGGCGGCGGGGAGCGGCTCACAGCAGTGGGGGGCAGCCAGCACCCTGGAGGTTGCCATTCATCCTGGGCACCCTGAGCACGGGCAGGGTCCTGTGTGTGTGTGGCGTGGCCCCCGTCGGGGTAGGTTCTGAGGGGGTCCCTCCAGAGGGAGCGGAGCGTGGTGGCTGAGGGAATAGACCCTGCGTGTCCTTCACCATCAGAATGAAACCGCCGGAGGCCGGGCAAAAAGGGTCATCACTGTGAAGAAAAGCAGGACACGGCGAGCTGTTTACTGTTGTTCATCTCTGAAAGCCTGTCTGCGGCCTGGCCAGTCCTCAGAGGTGGGCGTGGAGGGGAAGCCGGGCCACCCTTGGGACATGACCACTGCGGCGACCTCTCTGTGCCCCCCCAGGTGAGGACAATGGTTACTGTGTCACCTTGTCGTTAAAAATGTAAAGGTGTCACACAGCGAGGCCACTGGGCGGGAGGCTGGAGGGCATGACGGGGCTGGGCAGAGGTCCTTGTGTCCCTGAGGTTATCCTGAGGTCCTGAGGGCCTCTGGGCGCTGGTGGGACATGGAGGAACCGGCCACTCTGGAACGGGGGCGGGGGCGGACCCAGGACAAGTTCCGGCAGGGCCCCATGTCCTTTGTGACAACCCTGGGCCACCAGAGGGGTGTCCAGCCCACTCAGCGGGGGAAAAGAGCAATGCTTTCAGCTAATGACGTTGGGACACCTGTGTGGGCACGGGAAAAAGAGAAATTGGATCCGTGCCTCACGCCAGATACAAACACGGAGTCAAACGAGCGAGGACTCAGCTGAGAGCTGCAGTGACAAGACCCTTAGACGGGGACGTGGTGTCAGTGGCCACGACCTTGGGCTAGGCAGTGGCTTCCGAGCCGTGCTACCAAAAGCACAGGCAGCAGAGGAAACAATTTAGACTTTATTAAAATAAAAAGAACTCTGTGCATCAAAGGGCACGGCCAGAAGATGGGAAGAAAGCCCAGAGAACGGGAGAAAATATTTGCGAGTCGCGTGTCTGGCAGTGATTTGTATCTAGACTATGGAAGAGTTACTTGGGTAATGGCAGTGTCACAATTCAATAATGGGATGATACGTTAATTAAAAAGTAAGCAAGAGCCCTGCTGGTGTGGCTTGGTTGGCCGGAGCATCGTCCTGTAACCGAAAGGTCGCAGGTTCCACTCCCAGTCAGGGCACAGACCTGGGTTGCGGCTTCGGTCCCTGGTCCAGGCGTGCCCGGGAGGCAGCTGATCGGCGCTTCTCCCTCCCACCCTCTGTCCCTCTGTCCCTTCCTCCCTTCCTCTGTCCCTCCTTCCATCCCTCCCTCCCTCCCTCAGTCCCTCCCTCCGTAAAAGCAACGAAAACAACGCCCTTGAGTGGGCATAAAAAAAGTAAGTGAGGCATTTCCCCAAGGAAGATACACAGTGGCCAGTCAGCGCAAGAGAAGACACTCAGATCATTCATCATTGGGGGAGCGCAAGTCAGAATGGGAGATGCCACTTTGTACCCCCTGGGACGGCTACAACCTAAAGGACAGACGATGATGAGTGTCCCTTAGAGAACGTGGGGACATTAGGACTCTCGTCCCTGCTCCTCCGAACGCCCAATGGTGCTGCCACTTTGGAGAGCAGGACAGATCGGAGGGGATTTCGTGTCCTGGCCTCAGAGATGACCGGCGGTCCCTCGGTCCTCGGACGCCCTGCCCGGCCAAGCTGTCCTTTGTGTGGAGTTGCATTTCCAGGTGTGGCCATATTTGTGATTAGTTTGGAAACGATTAAATATCTTATTACTCTTTTTTTTTTTTAAGTTAAAATTCTTTGCTAATTGCTAATTGCGATTTTAAAGACAGGACAGAAGTTGGGAGTCACTGCATGTCTCTGACTCGTGAGCGCAGTATTGTCACCTGGTCATTAGCCTGGTGACAGGGTCACGCCTGCATGTGAACTGTACCTTCTCTCTCTCTCCCAGGGCCCAAGACAAAAACGCAGGCCCCGCTCAGGTCAAGCAGAGAACAATCAGGGTCTCTGTCTCCAGTGTGTGGAGGCCTTTGGGAGCTCACGGGTGAGCCTGTCACCCCTGCCCAGCCTTTTAGCGGGGGCATCTCCTTGGGGCTCTACGACTGGACGAAACTTCCACTGTTGTCCAGTCCGGACTGTGCACCTGGGAAACTGAGGCCAGGTGGGCGGATGCCCACGAGGAACTGGCTGAGGTAGGAGGATCTGTCCACCATCCATCCACCATCCATCCTGTGCCACTGTGTCCCAGACACAGGGAAAGCCCATCCCCCAGGTGTCCGCTCTGTTCACACGACACAAGGGCCGCCCTCACGACCACTTTCTGAGCACGGACATGAGGCCCAGAGAGGCTGAGTGACTTGCTCAGGGTCATACAGCGAGGTTCTGGGGCAGGAGGAGATTTGGGTCCCCTCCTTACTGGGCAGCTTTCTCTAGTACGAAAGCCCACAGTGACATTTTCACTCAGTGACTCCTCCCAGACGGAGCAGGGAACGGCGGTGTGACTCAGGGACCCCCACCCGTCCGACACGGTGGACTCGGGCCTTCTGCCTCAGATGAGTGCAAGGGAGAGGGGTGGGCACCGGGCTGGGGAGCCGGAAGCAAGGGCCACGGAGGCCCGTCTAGCGTGCCCGAGGGGCGGGGGGGCGAGTGGGGAGCCGGTTTGGTGGAGGGTGTGGGGGGCGAGTGCACGCCCACCTGGGTCCTACCTTCAGGAGCCTTTGTGCCGTCAGGAAAGTGTGGAGACTGCTCGGCGCAAACTCTGGGCTCCTCTGGGGGAAGGGCGTTAGGGCGGGGACATGGGTCCGATGACCTCTCGTGCAGTCTCTGCCCCCTGCATGTCCTGGGGCTTTCCCTGGGTGCACTGCTGACACGCTGCTTTGTGTCATTTGAAGACGAGTCCAGACTGTGTTGCCCTCGTCATATTTCCAGGTCAGCTCTGAGATTGCCACCTCCAGGAAGCCTTCCCCCATCAGCACCCTCCGGGGTCGCAGCAGGCACTGGGGGTGGGGGCACCCCTGCTCCTGTGCAGCTGACATCTGGGGACAGACAGACGTGTGGGCGTAATTCCTGAGGTGGGGAACACGCCAGGTGAGGGGCTGGGGGTCTCTGGAGTGTGAGCGGGGGGCAACTGAGTCCAGCACGACCAAGGCAGGCTTCCAGGAGGTGACGTTTGAGGGAGACCACCCGAAAGTGAGCTGGTGAAGGATGGAGGCTCTTACTCCGGGCAGATGCAGGAGCCCACAGGTGACCAGGGCCACCGGGGTCCTGTGAGGCCATCGTGGGTGGTGTGGCACAAGGTGGGTCTTGGGCTGCAGGCACCAGTGGAGGGGGATCCTGGTGAGGGGCGGGGGAGGTGCCACCTGTGTGCAGGTCTTCCCGTTAGCCCATGAATGATGACAGATGTCACTTGAACTGGGTGCTGGGGGGCGGAGGGGGTGGGGGCAGGAAGGCGTCCCCGTCAGCTGACGCTGGAGGGGCTGGTGTGGCAGGCGGCCCAGGGAGGGGGCGTGCCCGGGGGCCTCGGAGCTCTGCTGCCGAATTCCGGGGCCTCGACCCCCCGTTCCGCAGGCCTGTGGGGCTAGGGGGTCCTGTGAGTGGGACACAAGACTCCCCCAGGGGAACACGGGCTCTGGGAGCTGTGACATCCCTCTGGAATTCAAGGCAAAGACATTTTTTACAAAACAAGATTCCCTCCAAATGACACTTGCCGCTGAAGGTGACCTGGGGTTTTCAGATCTGAAATCTGTGATAGTTTGGACGCCTTCCATTTGGCCTCATCCTGTGTTTTATGAAAGAAATAAAAATTGCTACACTTTTCTGTGTATTTCCACTTGGGGTATGAATAGCCGTGCTCGGTGGCAGCTGTCAGCCAATGCAGACACACCACTGTAGACCAGTCTTGGGGACAGTGGCAGGGACGTGCCCCTCCGTCAGGGAAGGTTTACAGCTCAGCAGGTGTGGCTTTGGGGTGGACGCAGCGGCCAGAGCCGTGGGGCTGGGTGGGCTCGGCCTCGAGGGTGCCTCACTGGAGCGGGAAGGCAGTTGGTGGCCTGGGGATTGTGGCTGATTTAGTGGCAGTGGGCGGAGACAGCTGAGTCCTGTCACTCTGTGGACAGGGCCTGGGCCCTCCAGCCCCTGAGAACCAGGGACTGTGTGGGGCCACACGAGCCCCCCACGTCCCCATCTCTGCCCTTATGCAGCCACTTCCACTTCCCTGCGAGTGACACTCCGTGCATCCGAGGCCACCAGGAATCATTTCCTGTGTCCGTCACCTGGGAACAGGTTCAGCCAGCGCCCCACACGTGGGGTCTCCTGCCCACCCTGCTCCCCTGTAAGCTCCTCAGGGCTGGCCACCTCCTTCCATGGGTCCCCAGCGCGTGGCCCCTCCCCTCGGACCCTCGGCACATCCCTGAGACCACTCTTCGCAATGAGATCACCCACTGGGGGCAGGGAGTCGCGTCCCCTCCTCACATGTGGCTGGCAGGACAGTATAGCTCCCCCTGTGGGGGTCAGCGATGGGCCCCCAGACCTCAGGAGGTGACTGGCCCAGACGGAGAAGCATAAATAAAATACGGTAGGGTATCACATGACATTTAAAACTAGGGAGTAAGTGGATGGGATTTATGTAACATATTTAGTGAGAACCTAGAAGGGGGGCCCATAAAGGGCTTGATGAAATTTCAAGCTCTCTCCCTGATGAAACATCAATTTGCAGGATAAACACCGAGGAGACCCTTTAACTGGGCAGAGGGTGACCGCCAGCTCCTGCAGGCGCCACGTAAGAGGTGCCCTGGGGGACACTTTCCGAGCCCTCGTTACGCACAGTTGGTGCAGCGGGCGCCTCCCGCACCTGCCTCATTCCGTCTTCCTCACGCCAGAGCGGAGTCCACTGCCCCTTCCTTCCCACCTGGGTGGCCCGGCCTCAGGACCCCCACCTGACTCCGTCAGGAGCGGACGCAGAGCCAGGGCGCCATGTACGGGCGTCCCGTGGCGTCAGCAGCAGCCTGCTAGGCGCACACACTGGGGACGCCCGTAAACGTCAGGCGGAGCCCCAGGCTGTGCGTCTGCCCTGGCGTGTGCGGGATCTCATGCAGTCCACCCGGGGTTGAACAGGACCGGAAGGCTGGGTGAGGGGACATCCGCCGTCTGTCCCTCGCCTCTGAGCCTGGACGCAGACTGGGACCGGGACCTACATGCGGGCTCCCCGGGGTCAGCAGCGTGGACGGCCGATCCTGGACATCTCGGTCCCGTCACCTCATGACCTCATGAGCCCGACTGACCATTGCCACCACGTTCAGGCCTCGTCTTGGTCCTCGTCTTCCGTTCCCTCTGCAGACTGTCCTTTGCGCCCTCCCGGGGAACCTGCCCCGTGTCTGCACGGCCACCTCTTCTCGGAGCCTGCCTCTACTTGCCCCAACACGGGGCCGCCGGGCCAGGGCTCTGATTCGGCCAGGGCACCAGACCTGCGCTCGGTGGTGGCACTGAGGGCCCCTGAGGCCCCAGCAAGGGCCGGAGGTGGAGGTGCCCCTGGGCCTGCGAGCTTGGTGCTGATGTCCCCCAGCCCCGCCGCTGCTGAGTGTCACGCCTGCGCGAGACCTTGTCCGGTGTGAACGCCCATTCCACGGCTCACCCAGCCGGCTTCCTGAGGGCGGGAGGACCGTGCCACGTCCGCCCCTGTCCCGGGAAACACCTGCTTCCCCACGGCTTTCTCATTAAAATGTTTTCTTCTTGCTTTTGTTTTGTAGCCCAGGGTCAAACACACAAATTAAACACATTTGTTGACATTTAGCATAAAAGCCCTCAACTGTGAAGCCGAAATAAGCCTTGTGGGTTAATTGAGCACAGGTCCCTGCAAAAGGTTCCCGTGGGGAGCAAGTCTGCGCCCTCGGCCGGTGAGCATGGCTCTGGGGAGGGCGGACGCTGGTGGGGGGGGGTGGACGCTGGTGGGGGGGGCGGACACTGGTGGGGGGGCAGACACTGGGTGGGTGGGCGGCTGGAAATTGAGAAGAAAGGTAGGCTCTTCAGAACAGTTTTATTGACAAGGCCATCAAAATGCAGAAGCTGATTCCCCTGTGCTGGGATTAGTTCAGATCATGCCGGAGCCAGCAGACACTCAGGGCCGGTCGCCCTGTGGGGCTGTCACCGCCCAACCCGGACACCCTGAGCTGGCAGGTGGGGTCAGACAGGCTCTTCCAGGGGCCGTCCGGGCCCAGTGACACTGTCGAGTTGTGTCCCGTTTCCGTAAAGCGCACTTTTGGTCACCGTGTGTCACTCTGTCTCCTGGTCAAACCGGGAGACAGTTGGGTCCTGGTGGGTCCCGGGACAGGTTCTGTGGCAGAGACGCGGATGCCGGCAGCTTGGCTCCGGGAAGGAGTCAGGATGAGATGCAGCTGTGACGAGGACACTTGTGGCTCTGGAGGCCTGTCCCCTCCTGTGCACTGCAGCTCGTGGCGTCCCTGGGTGGGGTCCAGTGGCTGGAGGGGCACAGGTGGTGCCAGTCAGGTGGCTCTCTGCCCTGGGAGCCCCCAAGTGCCGGAAGCTGCAGTCTGTGTATGCACATGTGTGCCATGGGCACACATGTGCTGCCATGTCCCTGCGGACACACACGTGCACATGTAGGCCATGTTCACATGTGCACATGTGTGCACAAAGCATGTGTACCCACACATACACTGTATGTTGGCACACACACACATGCATGCACATTACAATTTAAGCACACACGTTTATATGGCAGCATGCATGCTCCCATGTGCGTGTGTGCCTATGTGTATGTGTGACCACGTCAGTGTGTGCATCTTGTGTCCTGCCAGGTGCCCTTGTCCCGTCTGGGGCTGGTCATGAGTCTGTGCAAGTGGCCCACAGGTGATCCCTCTCCCCAGATGTGGGGCCTCTTCTCCCTCCCTGGCCCCACCACCTTCCCCGTTCCAGCCATGCGCAATTGCAGGACCCCGAGTTTCCCCAAGCTCCACATGGTCACCTCTTCCCTGCTCTGGGTGCCCCTCTACTCTCCAGGGGACAAGGGGCCACGCCCTTGACCCTGGGCTCCCAGTGCAGCAGAGCAAGTGGGGGAGGGGAGCGCAGGGCTGCGCCCGAACGGCTGCGGGAAGCAGGGTCTGCCCGGAGGCGGGCACACATCTGTCCTGTGCTGTCCCCGAGGGGCTGCCTCATGTCTCTCAGGCCAGAGGAGCGTCCGGTTCAAAGGAGACTGGCGCAGGTGGGGCCCGGAGGCGGACGCTCAGTCCCCTCAGGCTCATGGCGACTGCTGCAGCAACAGAAGAACCAGAAGACTTCTGGGGACATCGGGGGACCCAGGGACCTGTTCAGGAGGCCTGGTTTCAGCGCAGAGCTGGGGCCTGACTCCTGGGGCGTGGTGACGCTTCACAGCTTGGGGACATTGCAATGGACACGCGTAAACACACCCTCTGCTCTCGGCCTTTCGCCCGAGCCAGCGTGAGGACCAGCCGGCACAGCAGGGAGGGCAGTGGATGGCCAGAGTGCCCATCCTGGCTGAGCGTCCGCCTGCGCCAGGCCGGCCCCGGAGCCCTGGGCCCTCAGCACTGTCTTGAAAACCACAGTCTCTCCTGGACGCTCGGCCGGCAGGAGCCAAGGTTCCCCGAGAATGGAGGGTGACATTTTTGATGTCACATCTGAGAAATCTTTTCCAAAGTCGAAGCTGGCTATTGGTTTTATCGTTTTTTCTCTTTTTCTTTCTCTATTTCATTGATTTCCTCTCTGATCTTCGTACTTTCCTGCTGTGTACTTTTAATTCAACATGCGTGTCTCTTTTCCTACTTTTCTTTTTTTTAAAAGATTTTATTTTTGGACAGAGGGGAAAGGAGGGAGAGAAACATCCATGTGTGGTTGGATCTCACGCGCCCCCTCCTGGGGACCTGGCCCACAACCCAGGCACGTGCCCTGACTGGGAATCGAACCTGTGACCCTTTGGTTCCCAGTCCTGTGCTCAATCCACTGAGCCACACCAGCCAGTGCTACTCCTATTTTCTTAAAGTGAAAGCCAAGTTCACAGATTTGCAGGGTTCTGTGAGTCTTTAGTGCTATGAATGTTCCTCTTTGGGAAACTCTAGCTCCATCCCCTGAAGCTTGAAACATCATATTTTTATTTTTATTCACTGAAAATAATCTTTGATTCGTGGATTATTTAGAAGCATGTCACTTAGTTTCCAGATATGTGAGGATTTCCCAAATAACCTCCAGCTGCTGGTCTCGAATTGAACCCCGCTCTGGTTGTAGAACTTACTGGATGTGACTGAGTCTTGTCGAACACTCTGGGGCTTGTTTCTCGGCCCAGACTGTTCTGAGAAGCATCTCAGGAATGGGGAGAAGGGAGTGGTGGCTCGGGAGCCTGGATGACATGGCCTGCCCTGGACCTGGACAGCCGGAGGCCACGTGCACCCGGAATGGACCTGCTCTCATGGCGGGCCGATGGGGCTCTGTTCCTTGCTGCTCCCCAAAGCCTGACTGGTGCACAGGACGTAAGGTGAGAGCTGGGCCGGGCTGAGACCAGCAGTCGGCACCAGGTCAGCCCTGAGAACTCCCACGCGGAGGGACCACGTATTCCAGACCCTGGGAATGGCAATGTGGCTGGTGGGTGGGTTCTGAGACAGTTTTCCCCAAGTGCCTCCCTGGGCAGTGGGCGGTGGTGGGAATGAATCACCAGGTTGTGTGTGTGGGGGCGGGCACTAAGGAGGGAAGTGCCCACCAACCCAGCTCGCTGCTGGGGAGGACACGGGAGACGGACACAGGGCCTCACAGGGCAGCCGTCTCCAAGTCTGCATCCCAGAGCCCCGCCTGCGGCACCAGCCTGCTGGTGTGATGGGGACTCATCGCCCCAGTGATGAGCAAGGTCGCTGAGCTGGCTGACCCCAGCCCAGCCTCTGGGCCCCGCAGATGGCCCTGGGAAAGAGATCCATCCCTGGGCAGGAGTGCAGACTGGTGCCCGTGCCTCGGTGGTGGTGGCTTTGGCAATGCTGGGGAATGCGGGGCGTCTGCTTCCTGGGCCCCAGGTCTCCAGCCGGCCGTGGGCTGCTTGTGTCCAATGTGAACCTGGCACGGAACTCTCTGGGCCACGATACCGCACAGGGCGGGAAGGGGTTAGCAGCAGGTGCCTTACCTCCAGGGAAGGTGGTGTGAATACCAGGCCTTTTGGTAGGACAGTGGGAAGCCCAAGTGTCTTGCCTCGAGTTCGGGGGTAGGGGCTTGGGCCTGGCTGTCACTCACTCACACTCGGGGGTGGTTCCCGTCCAAGAGCTCAGAGGACACTCAGCGTCTGTGTGCCCGTGTGCGTGCGTGTGTGTGTGTGTGTGTAGGGGACTCTTGATCAGTCCCGTGGCAGAGCTCAGGGAGGGTAGGAAAGGGCGGAACGGGACTGGCTGCTGTCCCTAGGGGCCACCCTGCTCTGTGGAGCTGGTGTCATGGCGCCTCACCCCCACGGAGGTCTCCATTGGGCCTTCACCTCTGTTTGAGGCCCGAGGTCCTGGCCGGGGCTCTGAGGCCTCTGTGGGTCGAGCTCGGGGCCTGGCAGACGCAGTCCAGCAAGCGGCCCCTCCTGGGTCCTCGGGCCCCCACCCTGGCTGGGTGGGGAGGGACAGGAGTGGAGGCTGCAGCCCTGTGGCCACAGCACTGGCCCCCCTGGCAGACCCTGGACGGTATTAGCATCTCAAAGCCATCCCTCTGGCTTTTCAAAAGTGCCTCCTTCCCACCTGTGTGGGCTCACCCTTTTGTTGCCATCTTCTGCCCAGAAATCAATTTCTCCTTTGATGTGCTTGCTAATGAGCCTACCTCCTGAAAGCCAAGTCATTAAAACCTGCTTTGGTGGGGGAGAGGGAGGGAGAGGAGACCGCACCTGCCGGCCTGTCCTGTCCCCCAGGTGGGGCTTTGGGGACCCTGCGGGAGGGAGGGTCCTGGGATGGACCGGCGGGGTTGCTCCCATAGAGGGGTTGTGGTGAGGGAGGTGGGAGACCCCAGAGCCTGATGGTGGGGGGGCCGGGTGGAGGTCTCGGGCCGTCCCCAGGAAGGGAGGTGGTGGGGACACCTGGGTCCGGAAGATAGTCTGGCCGTGCTGAGGGCGGATGTTCCTGCTTCCGGTGGGACCCCAGGCGCCTTCTCCTCCGGAATCTGCCTGCGGGTGCCTGACCTCGGGCTCTGGAGGGGAGCTCGGAGGGAGGCTTTGCATGGGGTCCCCTGGGGCCCTGGGCCGTGTGTCTAGCCCTGGGTCCATCCAGCGCTCTGCTGCCGCCTGCCTGTCCCCTCGTCCCACTGGAGCCTTGGCAGGGCCCCTGAGACCCATGGGACCAGCATGTCCTCTCCCTGCCTCCCTCAGGCCCCGGGGGTCTCTGACCTCAGCCTCCACATCGGAGGGAGGGGCATGGGAGGGGCCGTCATGCAGGTCATGGATGGCCAAGCCTCCGCTGTGTACCCATGTGTGTGTGCGTGTGTGTGCATGGGTCCTCGTCCCTGTGCGAGGGAAGGGCCAGGGCGGGGGTCTGCTTGGAAGACAGAAAGCCACAGCACGCAGGAGGTGGCCCCTGCCCCGGAGTCTGCGCCGGCCTTGCTGTGACTTGCGCTGCGACCAGGCCACTTGGTCCTGTTAACAAAGTGGCCCCAGAGCAGCGCAGTGACAGGAAGGCTGGGGTGGCCCTGCGTGAGGGGGCCCGGGTGGCCCGGGTGGGCACCCGCTGTCTCCTCAGCCCCGCACCGACGGGCTCCAGCCCCTGCCCGCCCCACCAGAGTGCCCCTGGAGCCCCAGCGCCTTCCGGGGACCCTGCGGGGGTGGAGCCTCCCCGCCTGGCCACCAGTGCGTCTGGGACCACCGCCATCTTTGCACAGGAGCGTGGAAAATTTCATTATTTCCGTGATGAAAGGAGATTGATTTTTTGCGGCTTCCAGAGATGCCCCTAATTGAGTCTGCTGGCCCTGTGCTTCCAGCAGATGCCCACTTGGAAACCGTGCCCAGTTTGGGCTGATTCTCCTCTTTCTGGTGGGAGAAGAGCAGGCAGCCCGTTTTAATCAGATTTTAGGGCAGCATCACCCCCACCCGCCTCACATGGACCCGACACCCCATGCCTGGGCAGTCAGACTCACTGGCTGTCTCATCAAAGGCGGTGACCCACTTCCGCCACCATCCCCAAGGCTGCTAAGGGGCCAAAGTCACTCTAGGGCCCTGAGGACCCACCCCAGGCAGGGAACCCACGGCAGGTACCGGGGGCAGGCGTCTCGTGCTGTCCGGGAAGGGGCGTTTATCCCCTCCTGTCTGGCCCTCACTCCCTGGGCAGCTGAGGCCCAAAGGGCAGGTCTGGGTGGGGGCTCCCCAAGAGCCTGGGAACACGAGGAGCCCAGGACCCTGAGGCCGCAGAGAGTGTCCCCAGCGGACCCAGTGCCGGCCTGCAGGGCTGCTGATGTTTCTCGGCCGCTGGAACTACGGGGCCTTAGGAGCGTCGAAAACAGCCCGTGCAGCGGCACCGCCTGACGCCAGCGAGGTGGCCGGGCTCCGACAGGCACCGGCCACATGCCGCCCTTTCTGCTCCGAACCGCGTGGGAAATGGGAACCACCGTCCAGCCTTGGAACCGGCTTTCTCTCCGCCTCCCCGACAACCAGGGTCAGCAGTGACGACCTTCAGCACATGCTCCGGGACCTGGGTTGTTGTGGGACCTTCCGATCCCGGACGAGCAGGCTCCGCAGCCCGGGCCTGGGTTTGAGGACCAGCGGCTGCCCCTCCCTCTGGTCAGGGCAGGACGCAGGCCTCTCCGTGTGACCTTCCTTTGTGTCTGTTTACGTCAGAATCACCTGCTCCTGAAAATGGGCCCCCCACCCCATCTGGAAAACAACTGCAGCTCACTCTGCCTTTCATATTCTTTCTCGGACGTTTTCCTCATTGTGGATGTTTTGTGAAGCTCCACATGCTCCTGCTGGCTTCTGTGGGGAAGGATGGTCTCTCTGAAAGAGGGCCCAGCGGGGCACCCAGGGCCCCAGCCGCTGCTGTGTGAAGTGAGGCTGGCTCAAACCCTCGGTGGGCCACTTCGCTGCCCGCTTCCTCTGCGCCCCTTTTCAGAGGGGCAGAGCCGTTCCAGGGGGGCGATAAAGAGGCCGCAGGGATCTCCTGGGGGCCTGCACGACCTGATAGCTTCTTGCCCGAGTGTGGGGCTTTTACCGGAGCTGAGAACGTCGCCGTGGGCGCTTCCCTGCGCACCGAATGGCGGGCTCCATCTGGGTCTCAGCAGCGGGGGGCCTGGCTGTGGGGGGCCCACAAGGACCTGTTGGCTCAGATTCACAGAACTGCTTGCGAAGTAGTCGGCTGTGCGGCATGTTGATTTAAAAGGGCAATTAAGAGGTAAATGGAACAAACTGAGCTAACAAGCAAAGCAGAGACAGACTCGTAGACGGAGAGCCGGCAGGCAGCTCGGGGTGGGGGGGGGGGACTGGGGGCAGAGGACATGAGCGAGAAAGGGCTCAGGGGACACGGACACCAGTGTGGTGATTGTGGGGGAGGGGCGGGGAGGTAGAAGAGGTGAAGGGGGTAAATGGTAATGGAAATAAAAAAAATTAAAAAGTGATTGGAAAAAGAAATATTGACGACTTTTAATAACAGCAAATATTTTATGCATCAAAATTTTGAAGACGTACCACTAGGTACACCACCACCCAGAGGAAATTTTCAAGCTTTAAGTACATTTCCTGGAAAATAAGAATATTTAAAAATAAATAAACCATTCCATCTCAAGATTTAAAGAAAAGAAAGAAAAAAACCAATAAAGAAAAGGCCAGAACTCGGTGAGGTAGGAGCCACACCTCCGGTAGCAACAGTGGGAACAAGCAGACCCCACGCCGTTTATGGGAAGACCGGCCGGCGGACCGGCCCTAAGGACCATGGGACTGGTTTTGGCCGCGCCGCCGGCAGGGATTCCCACCAGGCATGGCTGCCACGGCGTGGCCCCAGAGCCGAGGGTATGGGGGGATGAACCTGCCCTAGCCGCCCCCATCCCGGTGATCACTTCCGTCCCACGGTCTCGAGCCGTGGATGTGTGACTGAGTTGCTCACAGTGGTGTCGGCGTCAGCCGGCCAGCCCAATCTCGGTGGTGCGTCACCCACAGAGTGGGCAATGCGGACGAGGGTGTGGGTTCTTGGTAGATGCCACGGGGGCTCTCTGTTGACTCACACGCTTACCGGCCATTGAACAGTCCTCAAGGCCCCGTTTTCTCGTTCCCCGCCTGCTGTCCCCATGGAGGCTCTGCGTCGGGACGGACTTCCTTTCTTTGGTCCTGGCTGAGGTCTCTCAGCGTCCCCTCGTCGTGACTGCGGAGCTGACCCTGAGTGCGTGGAGATGAAGTGGTGGAGTCTCGTTCTGAAGGAGATTTCCCCCACCCAATCCCCCAGCCACCGCCACCCTGGAGAAGCACGGCCAGAGGGGCAGCTTCACGCCACCCCCTGGAGCGTCAGACCCACGGCCTGTGTGGGCACTGAGCTGACCTTGGCCCCTCTCTGTGCCTCTTGCCCGCTCATCCGAGAGGGAGCTTGATGGGGGCAGCGTTTGTTGAGCGGTCACCCTGGAATCGCCTGTGCCTCAGTGCCTGGCTAGGGCAGGGCAGCCGTGGTTCAAGGTCAGCGTTTCAGGCAAAACACAGCTCCAGCCTTCTGACCGCAGCGCCCTGCCCCGCTCAGAGCTCAAGTCCGCTCACACTCGCCTTCTCGTTCTTCTTAATCTTCACCCAAGGATATATTGATTGATTTTAGGGTGGGAGGGAAGGTGGGGAGAGCCAGAGAACGAAACATCGATGTGAGAAACGCTGGCCTCTGTACACACCGCCTGGGGGCCAGACCTGCAGCTTTTGGTGTGCATGCACGCACATGTGTGCACACACAGGCAGGCATACACAGGCACACACGCACATGGGCACGCACCACCCAGTTCCCATTACCCCCAAACAGGCTGCTTTGCACAGGAAATGCGTTTCCGAGGGGAGCTGGGCCCACGTCGCCGCTTCCGCTCGCCAGCCGGTCAGTGGCTTTGCTGCAAGGCTGGTACTTTCTGGATGATCTGCACGGACTGAAGGGCAGCGGAGCCGTGTCGGCAGAGACCCTGAGCAGATGGTTGGACTCGAGAGTGGAGCTTGTGGTTTGCAGGATTGGTCCGGTCAGCCCAGTGGCTGCTCTGGGGTCTTTTCACAGCTCAGCCCCTCTCGCGCTCTGGGCCCACGGCTTTCGCAGGCAGGGGCGGGCGTGGAGGGCTGACAGAGAAACTAGACGGTCTCCCGCCCCTGCCAGTGGGACATGCCACACGCAGGTACGTGCAGGTGGGTGCCCTCCTCTGCCTGCTGCTGAGCTCTGGAAGCCCTGGGGCCGGGGGTCGGAGGCCAGGGCCACACGCCCCAAGTGAAGCAGCCCCTCCGATCAGAACTGTCACCGGGGTGCCAGAGGCAGATCCGGACGATGCTAGACTCCGGCCTTGTCCCTCCTGATGGCTCATTAGCAGAACCTCCGCAGCTGCAGAGACGCAGCCGCCCCCCTGGCTGCAGGGAGCGTGGTGCAGAAAGAGCAGCGGGCCTGCGCGCGTCCTTTCCGGATCGCTGGCTTCCTCATCTCCCGCGCTAACAGCCCGGCGCCGCCGAGCCGGGTTCAATGCATCACGGTTTAATCAGATGTGGCAGCTGTCGGGCGCCCGGGCCCGGGGACAGCTTGCAGCCCAGCCAAAATGCTCTGATCCATCCAAGATATCTTCCCGCTGTCAGTGGTCACGGGGCCGGCCCGCCTCCCACGGCACAGCGGGTTCCAGGCGCCCGACCGCGGGAGACGGGCGCTGGGGAGAGCCGAGGCCCTGCCTGAGAAAGGCAGGCAGTCTGGGAGAAGGAGTCCAAGGAGACAAGGGTGATCTGCCCAATTCACACACATCAGAGGAATGGGCACTGTGGGGTGTTCGCGTTGCGGGGGCAGGCTGAGGGGCTGGGGTGTGGGGAGCCAGTGCGTTCACTGCTGCCGCCCCAGCTTCTGTGAGTTGAAGGTTTTCACGGGGCCTGAGGGCGCCAGCCAGGCCCTGGGCCCCAGGTGAACTCGGCCCTCATGGGGCTTGGATCTGGAGGGCTGGCCTTGGGGCAGGGTGGCTGCTGCCAGGACGCTGCTGCCAGGACGCTGCTGCCAGGACACTGCTGCCCTCTGGGGCAGCGCAGGACGTGGAGGCCAGTGCCGGGCCGGGGTGGGGGCGAGACCTGATTGGGGTAGGGCCCGCGGGGACTCGGAAAGTTCAGATCTGAAGGTGAGGAGGGCCAGCCTGACCAGAGAGAGGACGGGAGGGGCGCCTGAGGCCCCGTCCTGGGAAGAGGCTGTGGTGACCGGGAAGGCCACCAGCACTTTCTGTTTAATTTTGAGTGCTTTGGGCGGAAGGTGGGTCAGCTGTGCCTGCTTCCCAGCTGGCACTCTGCTGCCACAGCATTGCCTGCCACCCCGCCCCGCTGCCCGGGGGGCGGCAGCGAGGGGCCGCAGCCAGGGTGCCTTCCTCCCCGAAGCTTCTTCCGATCTGCGCCTCGCTCAGATCCTAGAGTGCGGCCCCCCGCGGGTCACCGGCCCACAGAATGACAGCCCGGCTCCCAGGCTGGGGTCCACGCCTCCTGCTCATGCTCCCTTGCTCGGCCAGCACTGGGCCTGTGCCCTGCCTGCCCCGCCCCCCCCCCCCCCCCCCCCCCCCCGGCCCCCCGGCTCTCACCATGAGGTCCAATGGGACCTGGGACCACAGCGGCCTCTCTGTTTTGCTGCCGGCTGACTCTGAAAGCTGCAAACTTCTACTCATGGTGACCGTGTGGGGGACGTTCCCTGAGGTCAGGCCACGTGAGGATGGGACCCACCTGCACCTCTACCTGGGGTGGGGGCGGGCAACGTGTATTTTATGTGTTAATTTAACAGAAATCAGGACACTAGTGTTTTGACTTGTCTCTGTTCCAGTGAAGATTTCTCGTAGGGGAGGCTCCTGGAGATTGGAGTCGTGTCTCCCTCTTTGTCCCTCAATCAGCTGTGGGGCCGCCAGTGCAGCTAAACGGCAGAGCAGGGCACGCGCACGCTCAGTGTTTGCATTTGATTGTGGGCGAGACCAAAGTCAGTAACTGGAACGTCCAGTATCTAAGGCGTGGTCCTTTGTCTTGGCCACAAACGTGAAGACAATAGTGTCCTCTTCAGATTCCTGGAGACTTGGTCCCCTCCTCCACCGTAGTGCTCCCCGCCCCCGTCACCACCACCCAACCACAGGGTGCCTTCTCTCAGTCATTTCGGTGGGGGCGGGGGTGGGGGGGGGAGACCCTCGTCTCTTTTCCTCAAGGTCTTCCCTAGCAGCTCCTGGGACAGCGCTGGGCACACAGTAGGTGCTTAATCGGTGCTGGGCGGAGGGATTAACAGAGTGGGGGGTGGCTTCCTGGAGTGACTGGTTTTGACCGTGGGGTGTCACACCGGAGAAAACGGAGGGAGGTTGCTGTGCTCCTGCCTGAGGCACACATCTGGGCGCATATGGTCAGTCCGATGGTCCCCTGGGGCCAGCGCAGTGACTTCCTCACTGCCCGCACCAGCGTTATGTTCAGCTGCCAGCAGTGACGGCCCCGCTCACGGGTCAGCTCGGCCTCCTCTTGGGCCCCAGGCCAGGGCCTGAGTGAGCGGCTGGCCTGTTCTGCTGAGCCAGCAGGCCTGGCCGTGTGCTCAAGCCCCTCGCAGCCAGGATTCTGAGTGCTGGGGTAGTGGGGTGAATGCTGACCCCCTAATGGTACGTCCAAGCGCCGACTCGACCCCAGCCCCGGTGGACGTGAGCCCACTGGACAGAAGGGCTTTATGACCAAGTTCATCTTCGGAGAATGTCCAGGGTCAGGCAGCGGCCCCTGAACCCTGGGACCTGTGTCTGCATGGCGGGGGAGGGAGTTGTCGTCCACAGGGGCTGTGGGACCATGGGGCAGAGACGGGACTCGTGTGGCTGTGAGCTCAGGAACAGCAGGGGCTGTGCAGCCACCGAAGCCGGCAGGGAGGCGTGGGTCGGGTCCCCAGGACCCCTGGAGGGATCCCACCCAACCCGCCCCTCGATCCAGGACCTCTGGTCTCCGCCACTGAGAGAGATCATGTCTCACTCTCATGGCCTCGTGTATGACCCTTTGTTATGGCTGCCCGGGAAATTTCGCACAGCTGGGCCTGGCGCGGGGGGACACTCCCCCAAGGACGTGGGTTCGAGGCCAGCCTGGTCTCAGCTGAGCCCAGTGACGACTCTGGGCTCCGCCCTCGGAGCAGACAGGGCACAGGGAGGGCACAGGAATCCCGGGCACCGCGTCCCCGTGGCAGGAGGGTGGATGCATGTGCAGCTAGTGTTCCCTCTGGGCCTGTCCGGGCCGGGCAGGGTGCTTGGGGGAGGGCGTCGGGGCAGCAGGAGATGGTGGGGGGCGCCTAGGCAGGGGTTGGTATAGGCAGAGAGCTGGTGGGGGGCCCGTGAGGCTCTTGGGGAGAGGGGGCGGCTAATGCGGTTTCAGAGATGGCATTGGAGGCCAGGTGTCTCCCAGATTCAGGTGTCGAGGCCCACCCTGCTGTGGGATGGCGTTAGGAGGTGGGGCCTTTGGGAGTGCTTAGGTTTGGGCGAAGTTACAGGGTGGAGCCCCCCGGGTGGGGCAGAGCATTTTGATGAGAAGAGACCCCAGAGCTTCCTCTCACGAATACAAGGTATCTGTCAGCCAGGAAGGCGTCCCCCCCAGAGCCACGCACGTGTCCCGCCTGACTCTGCCCCCTGGGTCTCTCAGGGCCTGCTCATTTTTCTCGATCTTTTTCCCCCTGAGCAGTTTGGATCTGACAGATTCCGTCGTTCTGTCCTCGAGTCCACAGCTCTGTCTGGCCGCCTCCAAACCGATGTCAGGGGCTCCTGGCAGATCTCGGTTTGGTTATCGAAGTCACCAGTTTCAGGGTTTTCAATTCCTAGACTTTCCGTTTGTCTGTGCAGAGCTTCTGTCTGTTTATTCACGGGCGAGACGTTTTCCTGTGTTTCTTTATATACACTTTATTTTTAGGACACACGTATGATGGTCACTTTGATGTCATTTTCTGCCAGCTCTGATACTCGGGTCCACGTGGAGGCGCCGTGCAGTGCCTGCCTGGCTCCCCAGTGTCGCTCGAAGGTCCCTGTTCCTCTTTATGCCTTCCGGTAAGACGAGCCCTAGGGCGGACAGGTGACACGTTCTGGAGACTCTGGATTTCTCCGTGTTCCTCTGGGGATTCTTCTTCCGTTCCCTCCCAGAAGGCAGTTTGTGTGTCTGGATAGGAAACCCTGTGTCCCTGTGCCTCTCAGCTGTTATGTCCCTGCTGTTATGTCCCTGCTGTGTTTCTGTGGCCTCCAGAGGCAGCTCTTATCAGCCGGGACCCCTGAGGGTCTCCCCGGGCCTTTGGAATCTGGTGTCGGCCTCATTTCTAGACGTCTGTTCGCATCCTGGCCACACGCTGCTCCCGCAGATGGGGGTGTGCTTGGTGGACACTGCGTGGCCTGCAGGTGCACCTGGAGGCCGCCTCTCAGGGGTAGACTTCCCTGCCTCCCTGTCCGTCGGCCCCGGGGTCCCCCTTGGCCTGCAGGAGCACCGTTGGCATGGACTTGGGCCTCTGGGGTTCTCGGCCGCCTGGCCCTGAATGTTAACCTCTGCCAGTGAGGCTGTGGCTGCCTGCCGGCAGAGCCGCGGGGCGGCGGTGCCCTGCACCTGGACAGCCACCTGTTGTGGTTCGTATCCCTTCCTGCTGCAGTTTGCTGAGACTGAGCCCCCATGCCTCCTTCGGGTTCTGTCCCAGGTCTTCAGTCGAGTTTGGGTGGCTGTGCCCGGGGTTTATGACTGTTGTCTCTGAGAAGGGCTGTACCCCGGCCCCCGCTGCTATTTCGAGGAGTCCCACATTGTGTTTTGATTTGGGTTGGGGAAGTCCTTTCTCATTAATATTTTTTACCGTGGCCTTACCCATTTTCCTATTTTTTCAGAGTCAAATTCTTTCTCGCGTGGAATTACCTCAGAGTGAAGGCACAGCGTCTACCCGCTGTCCCCGGATGATTCCTTGGGCAGCGAGCGCTGACGGATCCCCTCTGCGTCCGGGGACCTCCTCGGGGTCTCGGGACTGTCACAGAACAGACCCGGGGGAGGGGGGTGAGCGATACACTGTTACTGAAGGGACCCCCCTGGTGCGCTGGGGGTCCCCCCACCCTGTACTAGGTTTGCCTTGCCCGCCACCAGGAAAGATGTCTCTCAGTGCCAGAGATTGGTGAAAAGGAAAGGAATTATTTATTCAAAGAGTTACACAGACTTAGAGTAGTGACTTAATGTCTTCACTGAAATACAAAAGTGCTTTAGGACACCCACAAATGCACACAGTCCTTCCTTCCCCCTCTGCCCAGCCCGGGAACCGTGTCTCAGGAAGAGAAGTAGAAGTCTGTGGTCCTTTTCTGCCCAAGCCAAGTGGTCCCAAAAAGACCCCCATGGCTGCCGCGCCTGGGTTTGAACCCCAGCGCCAACCCTCCTCTGCCGCCCCGTTGCCGACTCCTCCCACGATCGGCCACACCTGCCGGCATTCCCGTGCTTTTACAGCTTTTCTGGGCTGCCATGGTGAGTCCTGGCAGGCGTGGCCCCTGTGGCGTGGAGCCAATCCTCTCCAAGCTCTCAGACCAGCGCTGTAACCAGGGGTCGTTGCCTCCCAGTTATGTCCTGGGTGGAAGTCACCCCCATCCCCCTGGCTCAGAGCATGGCCACAGCTGTTTAACACACCCATGAAACCAGTTAAAGGTTATAGATTTGTTAAATGACCCTTCAAGAGGTCATCTGCAAAACTGCTGCTATGCAGAACGGCCCTCAGTGGCCCTGCTCCATGCGTCCATCCCCCAGCTCAGACCTGCGGGGATGAGGACATCCCATAGTTTTAATATTTCCCGGACACCCTGAGTTTTGGATCCCATCACAAATCCCTATTTGCCCACCCCACCCCCCACCCGGCTGCCCCTGTTACAGGACCACAGCTTCCACCCTGGGGTGGTGGTAGGGGCACGGGTTCTGCTTCGAAGCAGCTCAGTGGGGAGGGGACCGTCTGCATGGACTTCTCTTCGATTCGGCCTTGAGCCGAAGTCCTGAGTGCGTTTCCCATCACGTTATCCGAAGCGGCTCTGCGGCCCCTCATTCTGGGATCGGTTTTATTGTGGATGGGAATCCACTTAACACCGTGCGCCCGGTGCTTTTATCCGAATAAAGGTTAAACCATCAGACGCCCGGGCGGCCGCTCCCCTGTCGTGCGGGACGAGGGGCCACCGAGGAAAGGTTAATGGATGCAAAGGGCTGGATTTATCTCAACAGGCGTGTAACGATGCCTCCGAGCGGACATTTTCATTTTTATTCAGTGCGGTGGCTGCGTCCTTGTGAGTTTCAGCTCCCACTTCTCCACGCGGGACGTCCGTCCGGGAAGCTGTCTTGCAGGGGTCAAGGCCGCCCTCAGCAAGAAACCTGCTCTCTGATGATCTGCAGGAGCCCAGAAAGTGTCCCCGGTGGAAGCAAAGATGACAAATGAACAGATTACGGCCCCCTTTTCCAATAACTCTCAATAAACCGAGTGCATTTTAATTAGCCCCTGTCTTGTGGGAGGGGCGAAGGTCACCCTCGGGTGCTCCCCTGGGGTGGGCCATCTCCGTTTGCTTGCATCTGATTAATTCCGTGCACTGCGGGAGCAGACGGTGGTCTAGGACGCCGGCAGCCCGAACCGGCAGGTGGTGAGGGCAGGGAGGGTTCTGGGGACGGGGGACCGTGGTCAGGGGATTCAGCTTGGTTTCTGGGCCACCCTGCCTGCTGGGAGTTTTCCGAGGGGGATAGATGTTCACGGTCATGCCCCAGACTGCTCGTGCTGGTGACGCGTCCTCGTGCCTGTGTGGGGGACCATGTGATGTCGGAGAAGCCTGCTCCCCCACCTGGGGGAGGGGTACCCACAGCTGCTGGGTGTTCTGCAGGAGCCCCAAACCCAGGCGGTGGGCCGGTTCCGGTCAACACTCGCTGGGGATTTTCCAAGACGAGTCTGGAGAAGATCAGGGGTGGTTCCTGTTGGGGTCGGTTTTTCCCTCCTGGCCCCAAGTTTCCAACCTTGGCCTTCTACTGGTCACTGGCCATTCCAGGCAGGGGGGCCACCCAGTCCGAGTGGATGTAGCAGCCGGTGGGGGCTGGGCCCTGGCAGGCCTGTGGTTTGCGTGACCGAGGAAGCTAATGTCTGCGGAAGGTCCCCTTCACGGACCAGAGGGGCCCTGGGTCTGAGCCGGCACCCCAGGGGCTGCGAGGCCGGCTCCCTCAGGCTCCCTGCTGAGCACACGTGCGGCCAGCGACAGATGTCACCGTGGGCTGGGGCCACCCCGTCTTCTCCTGCGGCTGGGCTGGACTTTATGTCCCTTCCATGTCTCTGGTTATTGTGTTTCTATAAGGAAACCTAGATTAATTACTGGTTTTATTGGGTATTGAGTAAATACCAAAGAGGAGTTAGGAGGACGCACAGCTGCCGTGCAGAAAATGCATCATTTCTCATTGCCACGCACTTTGCTCAGGCTTCGCAAACACCCCAGACGAACCTCAGTGCGGGGCGAGCCCCCGGGCCCCTCTGGAGCCGTGTTTTTTCTGTGACCCGACCGTTCACATCATGACACCATGACCATCACGTCCACGGTCCACACCGGAAGCATTTGAAGTGTGAGAGGCCCTCGGCCCTGCGCCTGGTCCCTGCACCCTGCAGGCTTGGGGGCTCCCAGAATCGCCTGCACCCCTTGTCCTGCCCCCATGTGCTTTGTCTGCCCGAGCTCCCCCTGTGCCCCCCAGGCCCTGCCCACCGAACCCCTGGTCCCGCCTCCATGGCGGTGGGATAGCTCCCGTCCCCCGGTACCCCTGACCCAGATTTGCAGTCCAGGTCCCTGAATCCTCATGCCTGGCCTCGGCCATCTCCCGCTTGACCACCAATCTCTTGGCTGTTGTGACTTTTACTAACCGTGGTGGGCAAGATGCGGTGCTCCCAGGATCCAGGGAGCAGGACAGGGAGGGACACTGTCTCACGTGGTCCATGAGGACGGGGGGTCTGCTGAGGGGTACCTGCCTGAGGCCAGCGTTCTACCTGCCCGGCTCTGTCCCGTCCCTCTGAGGGAAGACAAAAGGCTCTGCACGCCGCTCCTTCAGCACCGGGCGTGCCTGCCTGTCGGCCGGCAGAGGCTCAGCTGGCCCAACACCCTCATCCTGGCAGCCGCCCGTGGGGGCTGGTGGCCAGGGAGACCGTCCCTGAGCGGAGCCCCGCTTGCCCGAACAACCTCACCCGAGGGTGGGGCTTGCCTGCACCTGTACAGGTGGGTTCTGTGGCTGGGCTGGGGGCTCCGGCGTTCCTTGTGGTGCCTCGACAGCTTCCGCAGAAGTGGAGAAATCCGCCCAAGGTCACCGACCTGTCCTCCCGTGTCTGTGGTCCCCGGGGCCACAGCCCTCAGGTTCCTTCCACACGTGGCTGAGTCACCGATGGGTTGTTTCAGGCCTGCTGGGACGCCGAGCTCTCTCAGACACATTTATCTCGCGCGTTCAGTGGAGGAAATGTGGTCGGCTCTGGCTTCATCTGCTGGCTATAAATATCCGCCGTTCATCCCCCCTGGAACTCTCCGCAGGCTGCGGGGAGTGGCCCCAGTGGGTTCATTACCGCCGCCTCCCACCCAGCGCCCCTCGCACTCCCCTCTTGCCGCTGTTTATCTATCCCCCCGCTCCTCGTGTGCGTGCGCGCAGCCCCCACTTCCAGGCCAGATTCATGGCGGGGCTGACGGGGCCCATCTGCTTCTTCCCAGGCGGGCGCAGCGGGCCGTGTGCAGCAGCTCTGCAGGTTTCAGCCAACGAGCGGGGAGTGCCCCGTGCCGCCGAGCCCCTATCCACGGGGGTCTGTAGTGTCACTCACGGTTATTTTCCTGCTCTTTGGTTCCAGCTGTCAGGACTGGATGCACCCATCCATCCATCCATCTGTCCATCCATCCATCCATCTATCCACTTGTCCATCTGTCCATCCAACCTCCCACTCACCCCGACGACAATTTCTTAGTGAGTTCCTTGTCTGGGCACCTGGATGCAGGGAGGCACAAGACAGGCCGCAGACCAGTAGCTCGCGGTCTGCTGAGGACCAGCAGGAATGACACCATCAGGCACAAAACACAACCATCGCAAG
This sequence comes from Macrotus californicus, assembly GCA_007922815.1. Classification (NCBI taxonomy): domain Eukaryota; kingdom Metazoa; phylum Chordata; class Mammalia; order Chiroptera; family Phyllostomidae; genus Macrotus; species Macrotus californicus. Next base: position 39,746 of record VMDR010006360.1, read on the forward strand.
TGGTTAGCGCCTGGCTTCCCAGATGAGGAGACGGAGGCAGAGAGGAGACTGGGGGCTACAATGTGGTGGTAGGGGGGCTCTCGGCCCAGGGGTCGGTCTCCAAAGTGGCTTCTTGATCCCTCAACATTAACAACATCCAGTGCCTCTCAGACCCTGCGAGTGGGGCACCTGACGGGTGGACCTTGTGTGGCCTTTAGGGGCCTGGCCTGTTTCCACGCCCTGTGTGGATCCTGTGAGGCAGGCGTCTGGCACCTATTCCTCACAGGTGAACAGGGAGGCACAGTGACTTCCCCAGAGCCACCCAGCCAGGCTCCTGCGCGGGGCGCACCTGCAGCCCCCCTGGGAGATCACCTCAGGAGGAGCGTGGCGGGACCAGGAGGAGGGACTTAAGTTCTGGAGCCGCCCGACCCCCACACAGCAGTGTGTGGCCTCTGCCACCCGTTTGTCCTCCTCTGTCCCCATCCAACCAGCATTTGCCATGTGACCTGTCTTCCAGGAGGGTCCAGGACCTAGGCCTGCAGAAGTCAGCCAGGCCAACCTGCCGGGCCCGCCAGGAGGCGTGGAGGCCGGGAAATCCCGAGAGGAGGCAGCCGCGTCTGGAGACAGGAGCCCCTGTGCTGGCCATGCGCCAGTTACAGTATGAAGAGCTGCAGACGCGGCCAAACAGCCAGGTTGGCCTCGGCTCCGGGACAGGCCCTGCTGGCTGGCAGCGGGGCCCCGAGGACAGCGCCTAGCAGGAAAGACGGCGAGGGTGTCCACGATCTGGCTGAGGGACCTGTGGGCCTGCCCAGCAGTGCCCTTGGCCGGCATAGGGCCGCGTCGATGCCCGGTGGCTGGTTGGAGCCCTCCCCACCAGCCGTGCTGAAGGGCGGCCTGGGGGGGAACTGGGCAGATGCCTGGGCCGAGTCCTCCCCGATGGTCAGCTCCCTGCAGTGGGACCTGGCCGCCTGGCCGCAGTGCAGCTGCATTCTGGCCCGACTGAGAATCCCGTTGGTGAATAATTTAGAGCCAGCGCACCTGCCTCGAGGACGCACCTGCCTCGAGGACACGGGTGGGTTATTTTGGATGGGAAGAGCTTGGGGGAGGGGGAGGAACAGAAGCGGGGAGGAGACAGAGGCCCCAGACCGTGGTCGGGGACTGCGTCACCCACCGAGTGCCACTGCCCCGAGGCTCACACGGGTGTGGAGTGAGGTTGATGAAGACTCGAGGTGCCTCGCAAAGCACTGCTCCCTCTCCCAGACTCACAGCCGCAGAGTCTCCCACACAGCAGGCCCAGGTAGGGCGGTGCAGGCCCAGGGGCCTTCCTGGAGGAGGAAAGGTGGGCCTTGAGGCAGCAGATGGGGGGCAGCAGTCAGGGAACAAAGAAGGGAAGGGAGGCAGCAGGGTGGAGCGGGGGGCCCCAGAACAAGGCTTGGGGTGACAGGTGCATCTGAGGGCCTCTGTGCGTCTGTGTCCCTGGAAGTTGGGGTCCCTATGCAGGAGGCCGGGGCAGGGAGCTTGGAAGCGGAGGGGAGGAAACACCTAAGAGAGAGCTTGTCCCAAAGACCCCGGAAGCACTGCCCACACCTTGCTCTGCTCTGGGTGCAGGCAGGGGAGACGGGAGGCGGGTGAGGAGAAGGCCTCGCTTCCGGTGGAGCTGGGACAGGGAGAGGGGCTCAGGATCCCACCCTCCTTTTCCTGAGGCCCGGGCCTCGGCCCCATGGTCTCTTGGGGGTCGTGGGGACTGACTGGGGCCCAGACGGGGTACTGGATGCCAAGGCTGCGGGTCATTTTATCTGTTTGTTTACAAGGGCAGGTTCCTCCATGGTCCACGCAGCCCCACCCCCATAGCCCTCGGAACCCTGAGCAAGGCTGTGGCATGGGACCTGGGTCAGCATGTCCATGCCGTACCTGCAGCCTCCCACCTGCAGGTCTCAGACCCATGCCGACCAGGTCCTGCCAGGCTGACCCCTCGGGCCCTCCCACGCCTGCATGGGGGTAGCTCCGTCGGGGGCCTTGGGCATCCCGGGCCTGCGGACCGGGCTGCAGACGCCCGGCTCACCCACATGGGCTCTGCCCAGGGAAAGGCATTGGTCTGTCTGTGTCTCAGACACATTCTCCCTGGGTGGCGGGGGTCGGGGGGACTCCTCCGTTCCTGCCTGAGTAAGATGTCTGAGGGCGGCGTGTGGCTGCCGGGTGGATGGTGTCTGTGCCCCTCCTCCAGGATGTGGGGATTCCTGGGCAGGGCCCACGCAGGGTGACAGGGAGCACACGAGCCAGGCTGGGCCTGGTTCCCAGACCCCACGGGCAGGACAGGAGTCGGCCGATCAAAGGCTCACCTCCCCCAGGTGGGGCTGAGAGCCAGGCGCAGCGGCCCCCGGCCCCGGGGAGGCAGGACTGGGGGCTGACAGGTGCCAGTGGCACCCCAGCCCTCAGCTCCAGGCCGTGGCCCCTGTACCCAGGACTGGCACACACCCGGGGCAGGTTGCACCGGCCCTGTGATATGGAGGGGGCGCCTGCTACGTGTCGTGGGCTCCGAGCTCCACATGGTGCTGGTGGGTGCCCCACTTCTGGGTCAGACTGCGATATCACCCCACCAGTGACCCCAACAGGAATGTCCCTCACTGCCTGGAGGAGGCCACCTGGCCCTCTAGCAAGACCGGAACCCTGTGGTGAGTGGTGCGAGGGTGTGTCCCTGAGGACGCACCACTCGGAAGGGGTCAGGAAGGGCCACCTGCCCAACCCCATAACCTTGACCCTGGGCCACGTGGGGTGACCATTGGCCCCCAAGCTGCTCTCCTCTGTGGGAGAGTCGCTGGCCTGCCCCTTTGGTGACAGGCCCGGGCCTTGGCCTCGGTAAATGTCAGCCCGTCCTTACTGTGTGGCGTGGATGAGGTAGTGGCGTGGAGTGTGTGAAGGGCTGGGTTCGGCTCTGGCGGAGGGAGCCAGGCTGGGCCAGTGTACATGGGCTGACCTTGGCTGACTGCCACCCCCTGCCCCCCAGGCTGGTCCCCACCTCCTCACTTTTGCAGCCTGGTCTGGCAGCTGCCCCTCGTATCCCCACGGGAAACCCGCCCGCGGTTGGCTCTCCATGCATCTGGGATGGGGCCGCGCTGTGAGGGCAACTGGGCTCTGGGGCCTTGTCCACCCATTTGGCCTGGCGCATGCTCTGCCCTTCCTGCCTGTTCCCTGCAGAGAAGTGCCACAGGGCGCCACCTGCTGGCAGCTTCTCGCTCTGCACCCGCACACCTGAGCCTGGGTGTCGGGGAAGCAGCCCTGTGTGCCCGGGTCCGGCTCCTTGCCTCAGGCCACCTCGCTGACCCTTGGCTGTGAGGTCAGCGCCTGCCCCAGGGGACCTCGTCTCAGATGCTGGGAGCAGACAGAGCTGGCCTGAGGGGTGTCAGCAGAGGGGTAACATAGGGAGAGGGCTGGCAAAGGCAGGGCAGCCTCCGGGGAGGGGTCCTGGGGGTGGGGGGCAGGAAGCAAAGGGGATGGAGTGAGGGCATGGGGGGTTGCTGGTTAAGGGCACTGAGCTTGGGCCTCGCTGGGTCCACCCGATCGATGACGGCGGCTTAACTCGATTTAATGAGCATTTCTCCTGGTCTTGAAATCCTGTCAAAGGGATTGAGCGCTTATTCTGAAATCCATGGGACAGCTGATGGGGACCATTACTGTGCCTGGTCACCCCTGCTGGCAGCAGCCTCACACAGGTCCAGGTGGACCAGCCCCCCAGCGGCCGTGGTCCCCCGTCTTCGGCCAAAAGATCCCTTCCTGGCCCCACCAGCCACTTTGCCCCCCCAGGCGAGCTGTCCTCGAGCAATTTCACGAGGAATTTGAGTGAAGAACTGGGGTCTCTGGGGATGGAGACGAGAGGGCCCGTGCCCAAGATGAGGGCAGCGTTCAGGGCCTGTCTGCCCGGGGACTCCGGGAGGGTGCGAGGGCGGCAGATACACGCTCACTCTGCTCCACAAGGCGACCTGGACATTTGAAACGAGAGGCATTATTGCAGAAAAACGAGTCCTTACTTTAATTAACTTTTGATTTTCTGAACTTCCCATTCCCGGTGGAGCCTAGTGAGTCACTCCATCGGCAGGGGGCCAGCTCCATAGCCCTGGGGCAGCCAGTTGCGGCAGCCAATTGGGGGTGGGGGGTGCGCTGCTGCTGGGCGTCCCCGAGGGACCCTGCCTATGGCCACGGCCCGTGGTGTCTAGCACTTTGGAAATTCGAAGGAGTTACGGTTCGGGCACAGAGAGCCAGCACAGGACTCGATAGCTAAATAGCTCCTGCAGGAGCCGGGCGTGTGTTCAAGGCGTAAACACTAACCAGTAGCTGATGTCCCCGGTGACTCTGTGACCCGTGGCTTCAGCAGCGCAGGGCGCGGCAGGGCCTCTGGAGGTGGCGGGCCCTCGTGTAGGGTGGAGATGGGCTTGCCGATTCTCCGGGGAGCTGAGCATCGGGGGGCAGGCGCCACCACGCCGAGAATGAACGCGGGGCCAGGATGCGGGGTGCTTGTCCGAGGTGAGCTGAACTCCCGGACCTCGGGGCACCAAACAGGGGCGCTATGGGCATCGGCCTGGATGTGGCGCAGCCTCTGCGTGTCTGGGGCGCTGCCTGGGTTTCCAGTGGCAGCCGCAGGGTGTCGTCTGGCCCCCGGTGCCTCGGGTTCTTCATCTGACTCAGGGTGGTAAAGATCCTGCTCGGTTTGCCTGGAGGCTCAGATGGGAAGCGCTGAGCCCGGCAAGGTGGCTTTGGCACCTGCAGCGTCGGGAGACATCTCTCAGGCTTGCGGTGACATCAGGTCTTTTGCTGGTGTCACTTCCCCGGGGCACCCTTGTCCTTTCAGCACAGCCCCTTCCTCTCTTGGTTCCTTGGTGGCTCCTCCAGCATCTGCAGTGGCACCGTGCCCACCTCCCTGCGGCCGGTTGTCCCCTCGGTGGCCCATGAGGGCTGGGTTCCGACTTCCCTTCCAGTCCCTCATCCCGTCTGTCCACTGCCCTCCCACTGTGGGGGCCTCCTGCCCCTTTGGATGACTTAGTTTTGTGAAGTGTCACATGAGCCCCTCCCGGGAGACAAGGAGGAAACGCTGCCAGGACCTCTGTGGTGAGAGCGGGGACAGGGCGGCTGACTCGGGCAGCTGTGATGCGGGCGGTCGGTCACCGCTCAGGGTTCGCCTGTTTCTCAGTGACATGTGCCCTGGAGGGCGAGCATCAAGGTGAGTGTCCCCTGCAGTGACTCTTCACTCACTGGGTTGGTGGCACTGGGCCCGTGTCCCTCACTCGACAGAGCCAAGGCTCCTGTGCCAGCTGTTACTGTCCCTGGTGCTAAGGGCCCGGGCCCGGGGCGTGGTTGCGCGGGGGCAGGTCACCCATGGGACACACCAGTGTCTGGTGGCGTTGGGACTAGAGCAGGCGGGTTCGTGTCCTGAGCTGTGCACACAGCCTGTCGGGGGCAGCGTGGTGCGTGTGTCCCCGTGCGCAGAGGCGGGGTGCCCCTCCCTGAGGACGCGGGCCTGGAGCTTATCATGGTGCTGATGGGCACGGGCTCTGGGGAAGCTCATGGCCATGCAAGTGAGCTCACGTCCCCCACGCGAGCTGGGTGGCAGCCTCTTCTATCCCCGAATCTCTGACGTCAGCCGCACTTGGCAAACTCCTCTTGTATTTGTGTTGGGTAACATGTGGGAATGGCCGGGGGAGGGCCAGGTGGCAGGGAGACCCCTCGGTGTCCTGGGTGTGGGGACCTGCTCATTTCCCTCCACATTGGCAGAACCTTGCTGGTCCCTGGTCCCTGTTCGCGGTCCGTCTCATGGAGGGAAGCCACCCTGCCCTCGCCCTGCATCGGCCCCTGGGTCAGCGCCTCGGGCTTGGCCAGGCCCTCAGGGGTGCCACTGAGTGAAAGTCTTGCTGCTGAGGGCCGAGACCCCTCCCTGCTTCAGAGGCTCCATGTTGGTGCTGGGGGCTGGAGAAGGGTCTGGGGCCTGAGTCTGGATGGAGCCCCCTCACGGCACAGCGGCTGGGTCCTGGGGGAGGGGTGCGGGGCTCCCTACAGCAGACCTTCACTGTGAGGGGTGAGCAGCAGTGCTGGTGTGGGCACGGCGTCCCTGCGGGGCCGCGGGCAGAGGCAGGCTTGGGCCGCCCTCCACGCAGCCCAACCTCCTTTGGCCAGAAGCTCCAGCGAGGGGCTACATTCTGGGACGGAGTGATGTGACTCGACACCCAGGGTCCCCAGAGTGGGCCTCCTG
>VMDR010006361.1:0-45954 GCA_007922815.1 Macrotus californicus
GGGAAGTTCTCCTTCATTATTTGTTCAAATAAGTTTTCAATTTCTTGCTCTTCCTTTTCTCCTTCTGGCACCCCTATGATTCAGATGTTGGAATATTTCAAGATATCCTGGAGGTTCCTAAGCCTCTCCTCATTTTTTTGAATTCTTGTTTCTTCATTGTGTTCTGATTGAATGTTTCTTTCTTCCTTCTGGTCCACACCATTGATTTGAGTCCCAGTTTCCTTCCCATCCCTGTTGGTTCCCTGTACATTTTCCTTTATTTCACTTAGCATAGCCTTCATTTGTTCATCTAATTTGCGACTGTATTCAACCAATTCTGTGAGCATCCTGATTACCAGTGTTTTGAACTGTACATCTGATAGGTTGGCTATCTTTTCATCGCGTAGCTGTATTTTTTCTGGAGCTTTGATCTGTTCTTTCATTTGGGCCTTTTTTTTTTTTTTGTCTTATCATGCCTGTTACATATAAGGGGCAGAGCCTTAGGTGTTCACCAGGGCAGGGCAACCCCCCCCTCGACCCGTCACTGTGTTGTGATGCTATACATGGGGGAGGGTCTAAGAGGGAACAATTCTGCTTACTCAGCTCTCTGTTGGTTTTCAGTCACTTCCCCTCAATCAAATTGAGCCCTTCTGGTGCTGATTCCTGGGTGGGTGGGTTTGTGTATGTTCTAGACCCTGTGGGTCTCTCCAATGACCTGTCCTATAAGGCTGGGAGTTTCTCCCGCTGCTGCCTCAACCCCCACAGGTGTTTTCAATCAGAGGCTTTGAGGCTTTATTTCCCTGCGCTGGAAACCTGGGTTGTGTGGTCTATCTTGCTCCGCAGTTGTTCCTCCCAGTTCATCCACATGTGGGTGTGGGACCACTGGGTCTGCCAGCCACCACCTCGCCCGGTCCACCAGCCGCCACCTTGTCCACCCTGGTCTGCCAGCTGCCGCCTTGCCGTGAGTCTTCTCCGCCCAGCTGCCTGTCTCCGCCCCTCCTACCGGTCTGGATGAATGTTTCTTCTTTAACTCCTTGGTTGTTGGACTTCCATACAGTGCAATTTTCTGTCAGTTCTGGTTGTTTTTTGTTTTAAAATTTGTTGTTGTCCTTCTTTTGTTGTGCGAGGAGGCACAGTGTGTCTACCTACGCCTCCATTTTGGCTGGAAGTCTCTTGGCTGCCATCTTTAATCAGGGCAAGCGTGACTCAATGTTGCAGGTGGAGCTACCTCCCTGCCTCTTGTGCAGGTGCTGAACAAACCCCTGGTCACAAGTCACCATACCTTCTGCAAGTCACATACACAACTTTTGCCCTGTGGTGGTAGCACAGCTATTAGCTAGCCATCAGCTCATCATTGTTATGAAAAGTTTCTTAACTGCTGTATCATCTGCTCTCCCTATCTTCCAACCAAGGACGGTGGGGGCTTTGGGGACCTTTCATTCTGCACCCCATTTCATAATCACATGGTTGGCAAAGCTAAAATTTGAATGCAGATCTATCTGGCTCCAAAGCCCCATGATCATTTCAGTGCATCTAGAATGAAAACAGAATATGACAAATGCAATGCAAACAATTACATAAAGCCAAAATGGTAGCAGAATTGTATAATTAATTCTTGGCTCTTCTTGGGAGGGTGTGTAAAGTTTGAAGCAAAGAAAATTTCCAGGATAAGTTTTTCTAAACTTAGGTCATAAAGGATGAGTTGGAATATGGCAAGTCATCAAGGGGAAGAATGAAAGCAGGTGAAATGATAGGGAGTCATGAACAGGTTTATCCAGTTCCCATTCCAATGTGGAGGATACCCAGACCAGTAAACTGTAAGATAAATATTTTAACTGCCTAGATAATTCAAGGAGAGGATATTGGGAAGAGGACAGCAGAAACATTCCCAGGGCCACATTTTTCAGACCTGTGCCCTTAGATCATTTTCTATGTAATGGGCATGGCCATGTTTGTGGCCATTCAATATATCTTAGTGGACTTGTGGCAAAAAGCAAACCACAGCTTCTGGACATTTAGTTGCAGCTGTCTAAGCAGTGACACAGCCAGTTTGTGCTTGTCATCAACCCTGTGGGTTCCGTTACGAACAGCCACTGCCTTTGTTTCCTTGGAAGAGGGATCGTGAATAGCAGAGATACTTCAAAACAAATATAGGGAAATTGCTATTTCCATGTGAACACAGATTTCTGAAACTCTATGCTGCATATTTACAAAAAAATGGGAAGTTATGAAGAAACTATGTTCTGTGGCTTAGAAAGCTGAAGTGCCTGACTTCTTTAAGAAATCCCAGCAGGGCAGAAAGATATTGGCAAAGAACACAGAGTGGGAGTAAATGAGCTCTGGGAAGAGAGGGTTGATGCCAAGCGACCCCGAGCTGGAGAGGGTCAGAGCTGCCCTGCTGCCATTTGGGGAGGTAATAAAAACTTGCCAGAACTCTAGAAGGATGACTGTTCAAGAAGTTTGAAGAAAAGGTATCAGGGAAAGTGCGTTAAGCTACTGGAGTCTTTACGACTAGTGAGAAAGAGCAATTAGGATAAATATCCCAACTCAAGACCCATTCAAAACCACCATGCAAGTTACTTCTGCTTACCAGGACTTCAAAAATAATATTGCTTTTCTTTTTATTTTTATTAAGCCATACTTCTTCACTGTAAGCTCCAGAAGCTCCTGGGCAAGAATTTTATGAGGGCTTCATCTAATATTGTTTCCTTACCTTTTGGCTGCAATAACAGGTAATTACAGAGTTAATAGTGATGTCACAGGTTACTTCAGGGAGCAGAGTTCTATGCTGTTCTCAGTGTATTCTTGTTGCATTTAGGACTTTGATGCTACCAAGTCAAGTTAGCTAAAATGTTTTTCTTGGAACATCTAACTACATTTGTGAATTAATATAAAGTTGGGGAGTGTTCTAAAGGAGGATATTAGAATCCTTCCTCCTCAGTTGGGGGTCAAAGATGTAAAACTGATAGACTGAGATATCCTTAAGTTAGACAAGATTATTGTATTGTGTTTGTTCTAGATTTTACCTCACACCAAAAACAGAATATTTTGCACATTGAAAGTGAACTTGGATTTTTAAAAAATTGAGACACATGGGTTGAAGGATTTATCTATTCCTTCTCAGTTAAAGTACCAGATGTAGAAAAGATAATGTGATAAAAGATAATAGATAATAAAGGTAATAAATAGATAATAAAGATAAAATATAATAGATTTTAGCAAGGAATGTGCCTTTATCTTAAATGTATAAGGATTGTTTAAATGATAGAATTTTTAAATATAATTTTCTTGTTTGTTATTAATTAGTCATGCCATCTCATATTGATTAATGGAGTTGAAATAGCAAACAAAAATAAAATACCACCAAACTGTTAACACAAGGGTAAAAGAACAGAAAAACTAAAACAACACCACCACCAAGAAAACATTCAGTGAGAGGAGAAAAGAGATGGATAAAAAATTAGGCTAATGTTCAATGATATTCCATTTCTGCAAATGATTTTAAATGAGAACTGAATACTTTTTTAACATTAAAAGTGACCGCAGCTGTATCTCAAAGGAATATTTAATCTGACTGGCCAGATTTCACAATAAATGAACATTTAAAAATACTGCAGCTGCAAAAGACCTCTGGGAGAAAGATGTATTAGTCTGGAACATTCCACAAAACAAAGGGGAAGTAAAAAATAGTGCTTAAGGTTAGGTAGGAAAATAACTCCATAATGGTGACATGCTATTGAGAAAAACTTCCTTTTTCCTATAAAAAATATAAACACTGGTATAGGAGAAGAACTGCCATAAAAAATTTATTTGTCTTTCACAGACCATAGAGCCATTGTAAGACTACTACTTCCAATAAAAGCAGTATGGGGCAATCAGATGACTCTCCTTCATAGAAAACAAGTATAAAACCCAACAGAATGGTTAAAAACAACCATTTCAAGATACTAAAAATGACCAAAAGAAGATAACAAATTGTGAAGATGGCCCTCTTGAAAAAAGTGTTGCCATATATGGGAGGACAGGGGTGCGTTTGCCTAGAGGGCTCCCCATGTGTCCATACACGCTGAGGCGGCAGGACCTGTAGCCTCACCTGGGAAAGGAAATGGTGAACTTGGTTCAGAGCTGGCAACAAAGACCCACAGCTCTACAGCTGGAAGCAAGGAACTCAGTTCAGGGCAGCCAGAAATTTACTGGAGAGACCCTAGAAGTCAGCAGGCCATAGAGAGATGGAGAAAATAAGCACAACCGTCTACGACCCTATGAATGCCCTGATAGCCTGGCAACAATGTGAAAACCAAGGGAGACTTGAGAGCCTACTGCAGACTTTGAATGCATTCCTTAGCTCACACACAGCTCACACAGCAGGGGCAGCCAGGGGTGGGAGGAGAGGGTTACAGGTCAGAGTGTTCAGAGCACAGGTGGCAAACCCAAGGCCCGCGGGCTGAATCCAGCCCTCCACCTTGTTTCATCCTGCCCAGCACCTCGTTTCTACCCAGCGTCAGTGCCAAGCTCTCGCTTAACTGTTAAAGAGTAGTGACATTTACAGTCCTGAAGTTACATTCGGCCCTTTGAAGGCAACCTCGAAGCTGATGTGGCCCACGGTGAAAATGAGTTTTGACATCCCTGGTCCAGAGCACAACCTTGGCCCAAATCACTGTCTGACCTCCAAAGTGCAAGACTGGAAGGAGCTCCCTAAGAAGCCAGCAATAGTGTACACATCTGTTTCCCCCCCTCCTGTGACTCACAGCTCCCTCTGCACTAGCACAACATTGGTGTTCAGGTGGATTTGGGGCACTTGGGGATGAGGGATAGACTCATGTATGTAAATCATAGATAGTTAAGCATCAAGAGCTGTGGGTAGGATAGTCATGAGCATTCACCATGAAGAGTATAGTCAATAGAGATACACAGAACAAGGCAAGACATGGTTCTTGCCATACAGAGAGGAATTTGTAACCTCTAGGATGTGGAAAGGCACTTATCGGGGAGAAAAGGGCACAGGAGTGTTTAAATATGAAGACTTCCTGGTGGGAGCCAGGGAGCAGCAAGAGTCAGTGGACCCATATACCTCTGCCTTCCTGAATGACCTTTAACCAAAATGGTGTCATTCATAGGAAAAGGACCTGGATCATGACAGCAAATTACACTGACATGTCCAGACTGGTGGGCTCAGTGGGTTCCGTGTCGTTCCACAAAGTGAGATGTCACCAGTTCAATCCCCGGTCAGGGCACATACCTAGGATGTGGTTTGATCCCCAGTCAGGGTGATAACGGGTGGCAACACACTGATGTCTCTCTCTGTTTCTCTCTGTCTCTCTCTCTCTCTTGACCCCCTTTCTCTCTCTTGAAAATCAATAAAAACATATCCTCAATGAGGATTAAAAACATACTCTCAGGTGAGGATAGACATATATACACTAGATGCTATAAGTAATGTATCTAGTGTGTATGAAAGCAGAGAAGTGGCTAATAGTTCTTCCTGGCAGCCCTTGCCCCTCTGCTCTCTACCGTCTCTATCCCCTAACTGGCCATAGTATCAAAGGAGAGTGTGGATGTTCTTACATGCTGTCTTATTAAACGCAATTTTATAATTCTCAAGTCACCAAAGTATTTGTGACAGGTAGTAAAAATAATTATACTACCAGATAAGATCCTTAAGTTTTATCTCTAGTTTTCACTTAATGAGTTGCCCAGTAGTTCCCATAAAATATAGTTACTCCAACTATCACAGGATAGAAAAATCCCAATATTTAAAATTTTCTTATTATTCTTATTCATGTAGTCTTTCTTATTCACTTATTCTTTCTCTTTTGTATTTCTAAGCTAATATCACCTGATACTTCATTGCACGGAAAATACCTAGCACTCACTCAATCCATAATTAATATTCACTGTTAAAATTTGAATCTATTTACATTGGTGGTCTGGAATGTGAATAAGGAAAAGGAAATACGGAGAGCACAAGATTCTATGGCTGTCCTATTGGATTCAGAAATTATTTATGGTTAGATATTGTCTCCATCTTGCAAGAAATAAATGAACTACTTAGCCTCTGACACCCGACCAAGTTGATACACAATCAAGAGTAGCCTCATCTTGGCACTGAGCCCTAAATTTCTGTTTTGAAAGGAAGAGGCTAGCATCTGCTTAGATTCATGTTGCTTGGGTCAGAAAACATTTTGTTCGTCTTTCTGTTGATCTGGGAATTTAGTGTTGTGGTCACCCTGGGTGGATTAAGTATTTCTGATGTTTCTTATTAAGTTGTTGACTTCCTGCAGCTGTTGAAAAATTTCTAATTCACACTGGCTGCAAATATCAGAGGTCTTGCCCTCCTGTTCCTATTTTGCTTGTCAGTGCTGCGTGGAAGTGATAAGTAAATCTCCCTCTCCAGCCATTTTGGCTAGTTGAAAGTTTGTAAATCCAAATTTATGTCATTTTGATTAAACAGGGCAGTTGAACACAATGATCATCCCATTTTGCTTCAAAATTAACTTGAAGAAAGTTGTGTTTGGGGAAGGGGAAAATATGGCCGGCCATGTTGTACAGTTAGGGAAAGTGAGAATAAAATTAAAAGGCGCTGAGGGAAGAACATTATCAGGGTCATATTGGTGCCCTCAGATCACGTGACCAAGGCTCCTTGGAGCCTTCCTTAGGGAAAGCATTTATCATTTGCTGTTACTCTTTGTTCTAAAATGTCTGCGACCAATATTTCTAGTATAGCATCCTCTGAACTTACCTACCTTTGACAGTTACCGTATTTTGCTGTGCACACTTTTTTGCCCAAGTTTTTTAGAGAAAATAAGGATACACATTATACAAGGGTAGTACTAATTCCGTAACTATATAAATTTTTTAATTCTTTTATTTATGCTTATGAGTTAAATTGTAACTCTCAAAAGCAATAATGATATCCATATGCAAAATGATACCCTGAAATATGATAATTGGTTTTATGTATAATGAAAAATGAATTAAAATTAAAATCAAAGATTTTTTTTCCTGAAAGTTTGGGCCAAAAATGTGGGTGCACATTATACATGACAAGATATAGTACATGTTTTTCCAAATGTGGCCATCAGGAATTTTTTTAGTAATAATCCTTATTCATTGACTCCTTTCAACTTGTACAACCAAAATATGACCCAGCTAGGTCCAGGATGTGGCTTGTTTGTCTTTGTGTCCCACACAAATGTTGACAAAGATTAAACACTGTTGGAGAAGACACCAGGTTGGGCAGATAGTGCAGTCACAACTCTCTTAAAGGACGGGCACTGGGAAAACACGCAGGTAAAAGAAGGAATGCAAGAAATTGATGGAAAGGGGCGCTGAAAATGATCTCAAACAGGATCAGTTCGCATTCAACCACCCTGTCACCACTGCCATGCACTTTCTGGCTCCCACTCTCATATCTCAGGTCCTTGCCCTTCTCCCCCGTGACACTCAACCTCTGGCTGCCCTTTCTTGTGCAGAACAAGCCTCTTTGGGCTTCTTCGTTTAGCAAATCAGAGACATTATGAAGTTTCTAGTTTATTTCAAGCCCATAAAGTATCTCCCAGGGGCTGTGGTACAAGAATGGAGGTAGGAAAGCGGAAATGAGTCCATGTCGTTGCCGTAATTGTTATATTAGCCATCTTTTGAAGGTTGTTCTAGGTCCAGAATTCCCCTTTTCTCAGAGTGGCCCACTGGGAAGTAGACTTCAATCCTCCAAGAAAAATATTCAGGAATGTTATGGGATCCTGAATTGTTTTTTGAACACCATTTTTTCTTACTTTACCTAGACTAAAGTCTCATCAACATCAGAATTTTGTTTCCGGCTGTACTTTTGTCGCATACCTAGAGAAAATATTTCTCAATATTACTGAAGAATTACTATCAGCTCTTATGCTCTTTGGCTTCTCCTTAACTAGATTACCTTTGTCTTTTCCCCACCTAAGTTATATGTTTTCTTCGAAGTCAAGCTCAAATGTCTAATTATCAAAAAGTGATGTCAGCTCTGTCTGGATTACATCGTATTTTTCTTCTTTAAATTCTCACTGACGGCACACTTCTTCTAGTGGCTCTAGTGTTAAAAAACAAAAATTCAACTAAGTAAATTTGAGATCTTATTGGCTTTATTGAGTGACTCTTCAATGGAGCAGCATCCCATATGATAGAGAGGTGCTCCAAGGGGTGGTACAAAGCAGAGGGCTTCTACAGGCAGGAGGGTGGGGCTCAGGGACGTCATTAGCAAAAGAAAGTAAGTGATTATTTCAGGCCTGATCATCTTTTGGGAGAGAAGGGAAGGGCAGGGGTTTTGTCTTGCAGATTACCTCACTCTTGCTTATCAGGAAACCTCAGGCCAATTGTTTTAAGGTCACATTCCTGGGAGAGATGGAAACTGCAAATAAGTCTTTGATTGCTGTCAGGGGAGCAAATGACTCCATTTGGGGCCTGGTTTTTGTTTTGTTTTTTTTTAACACTGGGAAGGGAAACATTTGATGGTATGTTGCTCTGCTCTCTTCCTTGGTTTGCACTAAGGATCTGTCATTTGTCTTCCTGATAAAATTGTGAGGAAATAGAGGAGAAAGACTGGGTTTTCTAGGTCCCCTGTCCCCTCACTCAGTGTTTGGTAGGTGTCCAAGCAGCGTGGGGTGGTATGGAGATCATGGGCTTGATCCCAGGCCCACTTGGGTTTTAATCTCAGATGCGCTAATTACTAGTTAGTTTTATGATCTTGGTTGAGTTACTACTCTTCTCTGCACATTTATTATTCTGGAAAATTTAATTAGTCAATCAATCAACAGTGTCTGAAATCTCCATACCAGCAGGAAGAAAGCAGACACTTAGCGAGCTGCAACCTATTGGACAGTGAAGTTTAGTTTCTATCAGACAGGCCCCTTGGTTAGTTTATTTCCAACGCTGCACACAGCTACATATGGTTTCCTGTTACTGGACTAAAGAGGTCTATTTGCATGTGCACATCAACGCCCAGTAAGCCACGAGCAGGAGTTTGCAGCCAATAAAGTAAGGGTTGAGGATACTGCGCCATGCCCAGAGGCATGGATGAGCTCATGGTAAAAACACTGGCCTCAAGCCCTGGCTGTGCAGCTCAGTTGATTAGAGCATTGTTCTAATACACCAAGGTTGCACATTCAATCTCCAGTCAGGGCACATACAAGAATCAACCAACAAAGGCATAAAAAACTGGAACAACAAATCAATGTTACTCTCCCTTTCAAAAATTAATAAGTAAATAAAAAATTTTAAATCTGGCTCCCCGAAGGTTTCTAGAGGATGGGTTACATAGGGAACTGAGAGTTAGGGTTGCGGTCAGGATCATTGGCTTACTGATTGGTCAGCGCTAGGGTAGGGGTTGGTTGATCATTGCATCTGGTTCTGACGCCAGCTGTGCCGGTGCCTCTTCTGGTTCCCCAAGAGTGTGGTTGGTAGTATTGTTCTGAAGCTGAAAAACAACTGAGGCCTAGATGTTATCTCTAGCTTGACTGAAACTCTGTCTCTGTGGTCCACAGACCAGAGGCTTTGTTCCTGAGATTGCTTAGTGCCGATCAGGGCCTCATTGCCTGGAGGGCGTGATGACTAAGGGAGTGGACTTGCAAGGGAGAAGGGAGGCAGATTAGTCAGGGTGCTGGACGAGGCCAGATTGAATCAAAAGGAGAGAAAGAAAAACAGTTCTTATTAAAGAAATGAAGTTTCTGTGTGGTTACATTCCTGCTTCTATCAACACTGTGTAAAGAATATTAAGATTCACAAGAGCTCCTACAGCACTTATTCATTTGAGTCCCATAGCAACCCCGTGGGTGAGTAAGAAGTAAGAGGAAATAAGGCTTGGCAAGGGAGTGGGATTTACTCCCAATCACAAAGCTAGAAAGAAGCCAGTCTCAAGTTTCATGGGACCCCAAATGCCCTTGACTTCAAGATGACTTCAGGATGGAAAAAGAGTCATGGGGAGTTAGTGTTTAACCGGTGGTGGGTTTCAGTTTTGCAGGATGGAAAGAGTTCTGGGGTTGGATGGTGGTGATGGTTGCACACCAACGGGATGAGCTTAATGTTACTGAACTATATGCTTGAAAATAGATAAAATGATACTCTCCAGGGCCATCCATGCTGTCGCAAAAGGTAAGATGTCCTTCTTTTTGATGACTGAGGAGTATTCCATTGTGTACATGTATCACAGCATTTTCATCCACTCACCTACTGATGGGCCCTTGGGCTACTTCCAAACCTTGGCTATTGTTTATAACACTGCAGAGGTAAAGGGGGGTTGGGAAGAGGTAGAAGAGGGAATGGGGGATAAATGTGATGGAAGGACACTTGACTTGGGGTGGTGAACACAATACAATAGACAGATGATGTGTTATAGAATTGTATACCTGAAACCTATATAATTTTATTAACCAATGTCACCCCAAAAATTCAATAAAATTTTTTAAAATGAGTATACAAAAGAAATCACAAAGAAAAAATTAAATTAAAAGTTTATCTCCTTAAAAAATGGCTAAGATGACAAATGTTGTATTATGTGTATTTTACCACAAATTAGATTTTTTTTAATGAGTATGTAAAATATCTGGAACAGTATGTAAAATATCTGGAACATACGCAGTACGTGCTCAGTCTGTGACAGCTGTCTGCTACCTCTTTTCTCATACCTTGATGCTCACTCTATTGAAGTTACTGTAGAGGTGAGACTTGGTGAGACACAACATTAGTGAAGAATCATTTTGTTTTATAAAAACATTTGATTTAAACGATCTTTCTGCACTTCTAAAACATTGAGAGCATACTGAGAAAGCTAAAGTGATGCAATAGGCTGTAATGAGCTCCTGGCTGTGTTCCCAGAATCTAGCTCATTAAAACTAAAACTCTAAGAAAGGGTAGTGTATTCTCTGCGTTTGAATGTGGAGAGGGACAAAAATCTTAGGAAGGGCAAAGGAACTAAACAGCTAGAACACTTTCTTTAGTTTCTCTTGATACAGGAAATATGGTCCCTACTCCAATCAACTGATATGCAAAATATTTTATGTTTTCTTGAGAGCATCATGTATGATTTGATTACCTACATCACCCAATAAGCACGAGTAAATATTTCTCCTTTGAAAATGAGTCAACAAGGCACAGCTCAACAAGTTTTTACTGAAGTTGTTCCTGTGGTCAGAAGCTGAGCGACACAGCCACACTTGTATGCTGTTTAACTCCAAACTCCTCACATTTCCTGGGACTCACAGATGTTGAACAGATGTTGCAATTTGTAAAGCATGAACTCCATCCTAGCAAATACAAAGATTAGCATTATTCTCTCTGACAATGACATCGTTTTACTGTTACAAATCTGAAGTAACCTCAAGAACAACTGAAGTTGTGATCTTTAAGGAAAAAAAAAAGAGCCTGATACAAAACATGTCATATTTCAAAATAAGGACACTTGGCGGACCTGTATCTCTGTTTAAGAGCAATTAACGGAATTAATATAGTGCGATTTTGTAAAAGGCTTTTACTGATTATATTATCTACCTTTGTGTCTGTTACAAAAGATAGCACTACCGGGGGAACTGTGTCCCCACCAAATTCATGTGTGGAAGCTTTACCTTCAAGGTGATTGTATTTGGAGATGGAGTTTTTAGGAGGGAATTAAGGTTAAATGAGGTCACAAGGGTGAAGTCCTAATCAGATAGGACCGGCGGTCTTATAAGCAGAGAGAGATCATCGATCTCTATCTGTCTCTACAAGTAAGCATCAAGGAAAGGCCACGTGAGCTCACAGTGAGCAGGTGGCTTCTCCGCGAGCCAGGAACACTCTCACCAGAACCCAATCCTGCTGGAGCCCCGATCTCGGACTTCTGCCCCCAGAGGTCCAGAGGGGATTCAGGTGCAGACTAGTGGGTCCAGTCAAGGAAATCTCCCACAAAACCTCAGCAAAGAATAAAACTATAAAAATAAATAAAATTAACTGAGAGATTTGTAAGGTGAAAAGTGTCAAAATAATATCCTAGAGTCCTCCTAAGAAGAAAAAATAAATGGAAGGAATGAAAATATTTGAAGACTACAAACTGTAACTTTCTGGAATTAAAGAAAATGTAAGCTTCACAATTAAAGTACAGAAAGCACTAAACAAGGGACATGTGAGAAATGAATTCACGTTCAACCACATTGTCACGGAATTTCAGAGCACCAAATAACAAAAAGGAAATTTTGGAGCTTCATGAAAGAAAAAGCAGATGAACCACAGGAGTGTAAAAACCATATTGTTCAGGATCTTTTCAAGGAATATTGTACACGAAATGAGATTGGTGTGATATTTTCATTGTGTTGAACGAAAGAACTCTGAAGCTAGATTTTCACACTGGCCAAACTATCACTTAAATGTGACTCTGAAATTAAGATCTTCTCAGTGTCACGAGTGTAGGTTCATGATACAATCTTTCCTATAAGTCAGTGGGGCAACTGCTCGGCTAGCTGCCTGCTGAGCAGCCCGGTACAAAGGAACACACAAGAGTCACACACAGTAAGTATGCTGTTCACTCAGCCTTTACTGAATGCAGGTTCACTCAAAGTACAACATCAACATACATTAATATCCTACTCACACTCTAACAATCTGAGTTACAACACACACACAGAGCAATCAGTGGGGAATAACGAATCCGAGTCAGCAATCAACAGGGGATAATGAACCCAAGCTCCAGAGTCTCAGTCTCCAGGTCCAGGAGACAGTACGGTGGGCAAGGGAGTTGTCAGTGTCTTGCCAGGAAGGATCTCTAGAGCCAGGTGGGCGGCAGGGCAGACGAAGTCTGCAGTCCAGCAGGGCAGAGCCCCTGGCGGGCAATGCTAAGGGAGATCAGCGTGACGTGGAGCAGCACTCTGGTGTGGGGAGCTCGGCTGTCTCATCAGTGGTCTGGAAACTGCCTCTGTCATACCTTGAAAGTGGTGTGCTCCACTCTTCTGGGTCTTTTGTTAAATGTCTTGGCACCCCTGATGCCAAGTGCGGAATTTACCCAGGAGCCTGTGGGTGGTACATGTCTGTTCTGCTTGGCACCCCTGATGCCAAGTGTGGAATTTACCCAGGAGCCTATCTATGGGCAGTCCTGCTCTGCAGATGTGGCTGTTCTGATCATAGGTGTGTCTCCTTGCCAGCCATGTCTGCTCTGACTTAGGTAGGTTCCCTCTTGAAGCAAAGTGTCCTGATGCCTGGCAGCCATCTTGGCCGACGTGAGTGACTCCACGTTGTCTTATGCACTTCCCGCTCTCTTGATCCGACCAATGCCGTTTGGTTGGTCCTGCTCTCCGCACTGCAGCTCTCAGACCTTCCAAAGTCTGCCAAACACTTTCTTGAAACGTTCTTGGAACAAGTGTTAGTCCAGAAGAGAAAAAGTGCTGGGGGAAGCCAAAATCATTGAAGAGTAAGAAGAAGCCAGTAACTTAGTGTGCTTTTCTTGTTTGTTTGTTTGTTTCAATGAGCAGAAATACCCCAGCAAGTTTATTCATAACATTGCAGAACTCAACTCAGGTAGCCAACAAGGTAGGGAGAATGGGAGGGACCAGATACAACTGGGAGTAAACCATGATGCTGATCTTTCTTAGGAGAGAACACAGAAACGATAAGCTTAATTGATGGCAGAAAATAAGTATATGTATGAGTCCTATTGCATTAACTCTAATCAACACAGCAAAGAGAATGAAACTGTAGACTAAATAAATAAATCTGTATATGATCCTATTAACCAATGTCACCCCAATAAATTTATTTTTAAAAAATCAAAACTAAATAAATAAATCTTTGGAAAATTATCTAAAATACCAAAATTGACACTCAGGACAAATAATAAATTGAATAAGACAATAATCATTAATGATGTTGAAATAATAATTAAATCCTTTCCACCCAAAAAAACCCAGGTCCAGGTAGATTCATGGATAAATTTCATCAAATTTATAAGAAGCAGATAAAGGTTATCCTTGTTTTATGCATATTGCGTTAAGATTAAGTACATATTTACATGTAATATATATTACATTTTATTCTTTGGACTTGATGCCCATCTCTCTCTTCCTACTAACAAACCACAATTTAGAATTATATAAATATAATGTTATATATAATATGTTTTATATAATGTATATATAATGTACAATGTAATACATAACTGCAGATGTATGTAATTACATGTAATGTAATTAATAATTGCTTAAGTTTATATATATACATATATATTTATATACACATATGGTCCCTGACTTAGGATGGTTTGACTTACAACTTTTTGACTTTTTGCCAGCAATATGCCTCACTCCCTTGTGATGCTGGGCAGTGGCCGTGACCACAGCTCCCTGTCAGCCACGTGATCAGGAGGGTAAAACGCTAATGCTCCACACTGCAGTTGTGTGAGATGATTCTGCCCAGCTGTGGGATCACGTACATGTTCTGGGCATGTTTAAGGTTGCCTCAGCTAAGCTATGGGTTCTGTGGATTAGGTGTATTAAGTGCATTTTCGACTTATAGCATTTTCAATTTACCATATGTTCAATGAATGATGGGTTTATCAGGACACAAACCCATCATAAGTTGAGGAACATCAATAATTCTACATTATGGTTCATCACGAGGGAAAAGAAAGATGGGATCTAAGTCCAAGGAGTCAATAGAAGGAGCAGACAGGTCACAAGTTAGGAGCCTGGAAGAGCTTGAAGAACGGACCAGGGCCAGTGATTTGGTGAAAAGGGGGTCTTTTGAATGTGATCCAAAGTTCTGGCTCAAAGATGGAGTGGCAAGTGTAGGAGACCCAGGTGGCCTTGGCCTGGATGCTTAATTAATGCACCATGCTGTGTGTGTGTACACACGCATGCTCTCAGGTCTTTGGGTCTGGACTGTCCCTCAATCATTGGAAGCCTCGATTACGGCCTTGGGAACATCCACAGCAGCAGTCTTTGATTGACTTAGTGGAATGGGTCCCGGGGCTGCCCCTCATGGTGGGGGGTCACCTGTGTCTCTGAAGAATTTGGACCTCAGACTGTGGAAGTATTTAAAAGGTTACGCATTTTGCAGTCTTTGGAAATACCAGGTGGCTGCCTCTGTAGCTCAGAGCAGGGATGAGCCTCCCTCCTGCTTTACAACATCTTTCTAAAATATGTTGACTCTCCAGACACAGGAAGTTTCAAGTTTCAGTGTCTAGTTCTCTATTATCTCCTATTGATTGGAGCTTATGAGTTGTTACCAGAAAGATCTGTGGTGGGTGTCCCCATTGGCCAGAGCTTAAGCAGCTGCTTCCCTCTGCAGGATGTCCCAATCTACCTCACTAGGATCGGGGTCCCTCTTCTATTAACACAATGGCAGCAGGATCACCAGGACTGGTCCTTAATCCTGAGAACCCAGAACCAGCTCTTTGGCATGTGGGTATACCAGGGCACCAAGCAGTCCCCAGGCTGTTCCTATGGGTGTTTTCCGTTTAGTAGGGAGCTTGCTAACTTCCTCAGGTGTATTAGGCGGCACCAGCACTTGGTCCTCAGGCTGTTTCTATGAGGCCCTTAGATCTTAGGCCAGCACATAGCAGGGGTGAGCTCTACATATCTTCTACGGTCTGGGAGGGGATGTGACAGCAGCAAGGTCCGCAGTAACAGGGGGTGAGGGCTGAGGCTGCCCTGACCTTTGTGAGGAGCCATGACTTCCCCAGCGAGGGTGCCCCTGTTGTACTGGTTATGACCTGGAACCCTAAGGCCACAGAGGTCCAGGAGCAGGAGACTCCCTCTCCTCTGACTAAGGGTACTGCTAGCTCTTTGACCCAGGGGTTCAGGGGTCCAGGAATGTTCTAGACTGGGAAACAGATTCAGCCTCTTCTGGGAAGAGCTCTGGACACCAAATTGCTCCACAGACTTAGTGCCATTTGAGACAAGTGTGGTAGTCCTTTGTACCCCATGTGAGTTAGTCAAGGACTGCTGGTCGTCCCATTTGCTGGTGAGGTGGGTCTCATTTGGCCAAAGGCAATTCTTGGAGAAGAGAGTAGTTGTAAGCCAATAGCTAACAAAACTCAGTAGCTGGAGACGAGGCATTAGCTCAGAAAAGGTAAAAAATGGGCATGAACTGACCCTGTCATCACACCTTGAGCCAGACAAGAGCCCTTAACAACTTCTTCCCCATACGGAAGGCTCCCAGCAATTTATAAAACCTAGAAAAGTATCCCTACAACCCCTACAGAGAACTCCTCCAAGCTCTGCCTCCTACGCTCTACTTCAAACTCTGTCTTCTATCCCATAACTGCATTTCCTTCTCATCCTTGTCCTTTGGGCTCAATGACCAAGTTGGATTACCTGCTAGGTTCTTATGTTGGTTTCTTCATAAGAATTTGCTCCCATCTCTCTCAACAACACGTCCTGTAGGCCACAAGCAAATAACTCTTTGCTCCCTGGCAACAAACAAATGTAGTTGTATGGGTGAAGGGATAGGAATTATTCAGAGAAGGAATAACAGAGAAACTAAGATTCTCTTTCCTGATATGCTGATAATACTCCAGGCAAAGCCGCGGGCATTCCTAGAGCAGAGAAGGAGTTCTGAGGACTATACGCTGAGATGGTGAGTTCCCCAAATTTGGAACAGCATATTGAAATTTTTAATTTATGTCAAGACCAATATCCCAAAAAACAGATGCAGAATATGACTACCAACTGGGTTAGAGTAAAAAATATTCCAATGTCTTACAACTGCTAAACACAGCAGGATTTTAAGTAAATTTTTATCCTAGGCACTTTTGGTGCAGGGTGGGAAGAACTAGTTAGCTGTAATGTTGGGTAGCAGAAACTCAGTTACACCTACATGTAAGGTTGAGGCAGGAAGTCTCAGGGCTTAGAGCCTTATTTCACTTCCTGCCTTTTTAGCCAGTGGCTATTCTTACCTAGTAAAGAAAGAATGAGAAAACCAAAAAACCTCCAACTCCATCTGTTTTTAACATCAACAAAAAAATCTTTGTTTGCAACTTTCTTTAGAACATTGTAAAATGTCTCCAACTTTCCCAGAAAGTACATGAGATTCCTCTGCCAATTTTTTAAAACTGAAAACAATTTAACAACAACGCATATCCCTCAAACCATCATTAAGATGTCATTTAAGGTCATTAGTAAAATTCTGTTCTTTTCCCAGCTATGCATTACATTTCTGCAATTAACATTTTAAAAAGCACCTTTTTGTATTATTTCATTTGCCAAACTAATTCTCAAAGGGTGCCATCTTTTGGTCTGTTTTTAAAAATATCCACGGGCTCTCAGTGCTTCTAGAAGCTCACTCTTCAGTGACCCGGCACAAATAGGGAAATACTAGCTTTCTACTTCCCGCCACCTGGGTGGCATCAAATGTCTCAGACTTCTGAGAATCTGACCCAAGGTTCTTGGCAAGTGCTGACTGGAAATGCATTCCAACAGAATGAGGATTGCAAAAGTGTAATGCCTGCAGATTCGAAGGCAGCTTTTCAGAATCCACATTATGTCTTACAGATACACATAGTCTGTATACTGGGAACAGGCTGCTGCCCCATAGTGAATTTTCTTGCCAAAGGAACCAAAAGCCCACTAAGCCATGTGCTTTCCAGCCTTTCATACATATTCAACATGGCATCCAGCCTGGAATCTGAAGCTTATTCCAACACAAAATGTTGCAATTTCCCTTATTTATTTGAGTCACTGAATAATTTATCATGTCAAATTTTAAAGCCCTGTCTTACTCTTCCGAGTGCAACAAACAACTTAAACCCACATAGGCATGGGCCAATCCCCATCATGGCAAAGGAGCTTTGTGTTCAAGTAACCCTCCTGTTGAAAACGACAACGCAACTTGGGGGAAAATAATCAAAGGCAATAGAGAATAGCCAAAGAATATAATAACTGATAGGATATGACCCCTGAAAGAAGGGACACGCACTAGGCAAGCTCCATGTTTATCCAGCTTTTCTCTTAAGGGAGGTTTCCAACTTTCCAATTCTGGAAGTCGAGCCTAGGCAGAAAGCAGCAGTCACACTGAATTTAGGAGACAGAGCTCAGAGTTCACAGCTTGAGTAGTGGCTGGGAATTAGTCCTGGACAGAAGAGATTCACAAAGCATGAGCCTCAAAGTCTGCATGCAAACATCCCTGAAATACAATAATAGTTGGTGTATATGTAAAGCTATGCCTAGACTCAAACTCCAAGAAATCTAGTAGAAAGCAGCAGAAGGGGCTCAGGTGATGACAGAGGTTTCAGCAGCTACCCTGTACTTGCAATGCCTGCCAAGTGAGAAGGCTTTGCAAACACCTTGAATTTTCTGTTGAAACCCAGGAAGGCAAAACGTCAATAGACAAGTCCTTCCTCAGTCAGGATCAAAGTAAACCACTGGTTCTCAGTCTCTTGCCTAAATAAAATTTAAGCCTCTTTGAAGGAAAACATCTTCCAGGACCCCGGTAATTTATCGTTCAGTCGATGACAAAAAGAGAGTCAGTTGACTATAACCTAGAAAAAAGAGCTAACTAGAGAGCTAGAACTTCAGGAGATTCAGATACAAAAATGAGCAAATAAGGCCTTTAATATCCCTCCTAACTTGTTAAAGAAAGTAAAGAATAGATAAGCGAGATAGAAAGTTATGCAGGGAATTGGGATTCATTATTAAAATCAAGTATTTTAGCCCTGGCTGCTGTGGCTCAGTGGATTGAGCATTGGCTTTGAACCAAAGCGTCCCTGGTTCGATTCCCAGTCAGGGCACACACGCCTGGGTTGCGGGCCAGGTTCCTAGTTGGGGGGGGGGGGTACGAGAAGCAACCACACATTGATGTTTCTGTCCCTCTGTTTCTCCCTCCCTTCCCCTCTCTCTTAAAATGTTAAATAAAATCTTTAAAAAAAAATCAAGTATTTTATAATAAAGTCTAGTACCTGAAATTAATAACTCATCCCATGATCTTAATAGCAGAAAATAGAATTAGTGCACTCATAGATAAGTCATCAGAAAATACCCAGACTACAGCACAAGTTTTAAAAAGAAAGGAAAGATGACACAGCACAAGAAATACAGATGATGTAGTCAAACGGTTTAACATACACACAGCTGGAATTCCCAGGAGACAAGGAGAGACTGGCTGGGGCAGAAGCAAAGTTTGAACAAAGACAAGCAGAGAATTGTCCCCAACTGATTGAAATATCAAGCTACAGATTTAAGACCCTTAGCAAAGCCAAAGCAGCCTAAACACAGCAAAAACACATCTAAGTAGTGATGGACTTTTAAATTTAGTTCCAAATTGTATTATTACAAATGCAACTCTTATGAATATTCTCTTGCACATTCCTACACAAATATGAATACTTCATTTTGAGGAGACGATAGAGTGGTTAGTAAATGGTGCTAGAAAAATTCTCTGGAAGAGTTCTATTTCAAAAATTGTTGGGAAAGTAAATATAGACCTATACGTACCTCACATTTTTTCAGAAATAAAAACTACGAATTCATTGCAAAAAAATATTAGAAGAATATATAACATTTTGATCATGTTTCAAACATAGTTCAGCTGCTCCTGCCACCTAAAAGTCTCACACTGGCCAAGTCCAAGTTTGGCTATGGTTCCAATAAAAGGTATGGAAGAGGCCTCCTGATTATCAAATTTATCCTATTCCCTCCAGTAGTTCTTTGGATGGATCTTGGGCTTATTCTTTCATCCTTTTTGGAAATTGTGCACAAAAGTAGGCTAAATGTGAGTTAATGCTACCTAAATGCGGTAAATGGGCCATTAATTACCAGAATTCCTAATGAGAGGACACACCCAACCACACTCTGGGAGTCAGAGCTTAACCTAAGATAACTGCTTTGTTGGGCTCTTGATTTTCTAGTTTTTGCTTTTAATTATTTTTATCTTTTTATGCAATAGTGATTAGCACAACCTAAAGCTCCCAGCTACCTAAGACAAAACAATCACCTAACAAATATTTGTTCAACCACTGAATTAAACATTCACAATAGTCTGGCATAGCAACTGAAATTCAAGTGAATCAAAATACTTTATGTCCTTAGAGAATTAGTTTCTCTCCCTTCCCTAGCTCTCACTTCACAAATTACTAGTATAAAGTTGGTCAGAGCAATGGGTGGTAACAGTGGGAAATCCCACCAGAAGGAAATTGCATTGCATTTTACATTGGCAGAGTCAGGCCCTTGGGTTCAAATCCCCACTCCAGCTCTTCGCAGTTCTGTAAAATGGAGATGATAATAATGGTACCTACTTGCAATGTTTCCTTAGAATTAGATAGAAAATAAAAGCTTTTTCAAGCGCTGGCTGGTGTAGCTCAGTGGATTGAGGGCAGGCTGCGAAGTGAAGGGTCACCGGTTTGATTCCCAGTCAGGGCACATGCCTGGGTTGTGGTCCAGGTCCCAGTAGGGGCCACAAGAGAGGCAACCACACATTACTGTTTCTCTCCCTCTCTTTCTCCTTCCCTTCCCCTCTCTCTAAAAATAAACAAAATCTTTTTTTAAAATAATTTTAAAAATAAGCTTTTCAAATGGTGCCTGACATATGGTTAAGTTCTCAATAAATACTTGGTCCTGATTATCAGGATGAAAGCAAAAAATAAGATAAGACAAGACAAGATGAAATAAAGCCATGAGGGTGCTGGTTGCTCCTGGGGTCTGTGTTGGTCACAAACTTTTTCTGTAAAAGATCAGATCATAAATATTTTTGGCTTTGTAGGCCACATATGGTCTCGGTTGCATGTTCTTCTTCCCGATGATCCTTAAAAAATGAAAGAAATCACTCTTAGCTGGTGGACTAAAAACGTGCCAGATTAGGCCCATAGGCCAAGACCTCACCTTCATTATGCTATCTACTGTAAAGAAGTTAATCATCGAACTGGTTAAGATTATTTTGTGACGAATGTGACCACTGTCCACACTTGGTTATTATACCCAAGTGTATTAGGTTGAACCATGAGAAGCTGCCATTTTTGTAGGTCAAAACCTGTCAATGTTGGCAATTTCATGTGGGTCAGCCTCAGTATAGATGTAGAGCTGAGACTGAATCTGTCCTCTTTCCCTGCTTTTGGATTTACCAACTCTTTACCTTGTTTCCATCATCTTCTTTCCAGCTTGCTCATGTTTCTTTTTCTACCCTTAGAGGATTATGCAGACTTCCAAGTTGCACAGTGGAAAGAAGAATGGGTTCATCTTATAAACAACATGGAAAGGGAGAGTGTAGGTGGGCATTCTGGAAACTCCCTGAGCTAGGGGGCCTCAGAGGGCACTCTATGCCCAGGGGCAACATCTGGGAGTAGTGCCGCTGGGGAGGGCTCTGGTTTTGAAAAGCAGACAGAGCCCTATTATGTAAAGGGGGAAGCACGGTTTTTGTTATCTCAGAATCCCAAGTGCTCCCCTTTCTGTTAACCAACCTTTAGCGTTTGTGCTGTCTTGGGGTCCTCTCGGCACGCGCAAGCAAAAGTCTCAATTTAAATAAAATACTGATGCAGAATTAAGTGCTTCACCCTCGGAAGCTTGAATTAGGACCCTGGGAAGGAAAGTAGGCCAGGGGCAGTGACCCCGCTGTTTAAATGGAATATCCCACACAGTGGTAAACGCGGTGCTTCTGAGCCAGGCCACTTTCTTGCAAACAGGGGCCAGTTTCCTGGTGGTTAGTCTACAGTTCTAAAGGCCTCAAAGAATTCACTGTGCATTGAGTCATAGCTCGATGCTGAGTTGTTTGCAAAGCCCTGAAACTTCCCATTCAAACAACCCAGATTGTCGGCCCCGCAGGCTCCATGAACCTGACCCAAATCCAACCAAAGGCAAGTAGCTTAGAATGGGATTATTCATGTTTCTGGTTTTTATTACATTTTTTGTTTTGAAATTTTTTTACGTGTCAAGGAACATTTTTACTTCCAAGATTGTTCGAAGCACATTGTTGGGGGTCTTCGTTTCTGAGCTGAGCACTGCATTTTCTTTTAATAGACTTTATTTTTTTTTAAGATTTTATTTATTTATTTTTAGAGAGAGGGGAAGGGAAGAAGAAAGAGGAGTGAAACATCAACATGTGATTGCCTCTTGCGCCCCCTACTGGGGACCTGGCCCGCAACCCAGGCATGTGCCCTGACTGGGAATCAAACCAGTGACCCTTTGCTTCACAGGCCAGTGCTCAATCCACTGAACTATACCAGCCAGGGCAGCACTGCAAACTTTTAACATCAGGATCTCATCTATGAATCAGGTAATTTGTCAGGTTGGGGAGCAGGATCCAGCCTTCTGGTCCATCTGAATCCCATGGGGTGGGGAACCATTGCGTAGGTTGGTACAATTTTAAACATGATCTTAAGGGGATCCTCTGTACCCTCTTGCAACTAGAATGCCACCATGCTGCACTTGGAACTCAGGAGAAAAAATGTCCATCTGAGGAAGGAAGAAGCTCCGCGGCATGGACATAAACTGTCTCTAACAAAATAAATAGACAATGCATGTGCTTAAGTCTCATGCTCAAAAGGGGAAAAGCTTCATTTTTTAAAAAGCACTCAATATTTTAGCATTCTTACTGTGACAACGTAGCTGTAGAAGTCACTCATTTGCCTTCCTTTTTCAAAAAAATTAGTTATAAAATGAACTTTTAATCCAATTACTTATTCTTAAATTTAGGAACACCATTTTGATGTCCTTTTCACTCCGGTTGTCACTGTCAGAACCACTGAAATAAATTAAGATTTACCAAAAGGAAACTTCACTTCCAAAAATAGCTCCGAAATCAAATGTATCCTCCTTTGGCACAGAATTTGAAGGTTGACCTTGAATTCACCTTGGAATCTAGTGTTATCAGTTGCTGCGGCACAGGACAATAGAACAGACAGTTGTACCTGCCATAGAACCCATAAAAAGGTCACAGCCCTGGGGACCGGAGGGAAGTATTACCTGATTGTATCATTTCACCAGTAGGATTATAGATGTAGAACAGGATTCTCCCAGCAGGCGTGATCGGACCAGCAATGGTTCTGGATCCATGAAATAACTGACCTTTGTAACTCTGATTTGTGATGTTTTTCTTGGTGCAACTGCTTGAGTGAAGTCAGGAGAGGCAAAAACATGGACTAGAAAGGCCAGCTCAAAGCTCTCCCACAGAATGTGCCCCAAGCCCAAGATTCAGCATGTAGACAAGACAATGACATGGGCGGAGTTTTCTCAACTCTGTTTGAGGGGGTGAAGAGCACAGCTAAAACTTTGGTTTTCCTTCAGGATTTATCTCGGGAATAAGTTTGTCCAGGCGTCTATGCACTACAAAGTGAGGGAACTACACAAGGCTCGGAATCTTCTACCTACAAACAAAAGCCTCTGTTTTCCATGTCGATAGAAATAACAACAGCAAATTAGCCTCTTACTATTATTTACAGCAACACGGCGTACAGGGAAAGTTTTTTGTTTGCTGCTGCTTCTTAGTTGGATTTGGATTGTTCTCACTGCCATAAATTTAAATGTATTTGAATTCCAGAGAGATGAGGCCCTAGATGTTTTATCGAGAGTTTCTCCCCACACCCACTTTTCTGCCCTTTGTCCTTCTAACTCTGTGTGATACAAATATAAACGATGTTTGTAAATTATAAAGCAGCCCACATAGCTAGGCTTTGTTATTTCTTCTCTCCCTCCTTTTGCCCCTTGATGCATGACATCCAGGCCCTTTTCCTCGGTGTTATTTTGTTTCCCCCTCACATTACTCAATCATCTGCTATGGATCTTGGAGTGATATTAACATATTTGTTTTGAAATGAGAGAGAAAGCACAAATGGGGGTGGCAATCAGAAGCTGTTGACTTTCCTCTTGCTTCATAGAACATTGCACAAGGTCTTATTTGAATCTCAAAAATATGAGTCAGGAGTAACAAATGAAATGCCTTACTTATCATGTGAGGACCTAGTTCAAGAAACCGACCAGCAACTGCCAACGAGTTCGCTATCTTTGTGTCTGGCCAGCAGGATCTCCACGTTGAGCTTAGAAGTTAGTATTTTGGACACTACTTCTAGCCTGGACATTGTAGGTAGAAGTGATGTTTGGTATTAGTTTCTGATTCCCTGCAGCTGTTGATACATTTTTAGACTTTAGAGATAAATAACCAAAAAGTACTTCCTCTCGTCTCTTAATTACCCACTTTGTAGTGTGGTGTCCCGGGGCCCAGGTGCTACTGTTATGTAAGTTGATGTCTCTGGTGCATTTTGAGCCATAGAAGATTTCAAACTCGGGGTGGTGATGCTCTCTCAGGCACGGGTCACTCTAGGATTGCTGACAGATTGGGTGACCAAGACTGGGGGTGTTTCCAGGGATGTAGGACCTCAAGGTTTAAAGAGGAGAGAGTTTCAGGCATACTAGGACCAATCTGGCCTGCCTCAATCCACGAGTGTCCCTGTCTGTCCCATGAGGTGCTACACTGCATCTGACATGACGTCCTTGTCAAGCTTCTCCCCATCTTTGAGTGTAGACTCTTCCAGCCACTCATCCTTTCCTCTCGTAAGCTCTAAATCCCTCAAACCCAAATGCAGGGTTGAGCTAGGATTCTGACCGCTCTGAATGCAATCTGTTCTAAAATGCCTCCACTGCCCTCTCCCTCCGAGTCCAGCCCCTTGGGGAGGGAAGGACTGACGTGGGTGGGGACACGTCCGTATCTCTACCTAACCAACTGCTCGGTAGATCTCATTCGGCTCATTGTGGACACATCTCTTGCCAACATGGGCCCTCACTGCTTTCCGAGAGGCAGGTCTTCCCAAGCTGGCTCTCTTTTGAAACCTATGTGAGGTCTGTGCAGGGCCCTCTCCGTGGCCCAGCCCCTAACAGAGGAGAGACAACTTCTGACCCAGTTTCTGCCTTGAGCCTTGCATCTGTCAGCCTCAGGCTGCTAGTGACCCCCTCACCCCAATGGTAACCCTTCTGGGGGTCAAGATGGTACAAATCCAATTACCTTCCTTGGTGGCCAAGCACATGACTCCCAAAACTCTGCATGTTTGACACAAAATGGATGGGAGTGCAGCTGCTCCTCTCTCACGCCTTTCCCCACCCCCCACCCCCACCCCCCAGCTCTCCCAGTCTTGTCCCCTAGGACCAGGTGCTATGTCTAAGCAGAAATCCAATTAGGGAATGGAACGCAGTGTTCCCTTTTGCAGGCAACCCCCTTAGCCTTCGTCTTTACTAAAGACTCTCATGGTGGCCCTCTCCCATTCTTGGCTTTAATGAGGGGAGAGGGAGAGGAGAAGCCCCTTCACCGCCAACACCATTTCCCCACATGGCTAATGACAGAATGCACCCTCTCTCTTTGGGTGAAGGTACAGAGTTGGTTCTGCTACATCACTGCATGACTGGGGGCAGGCATTTGGGATCTTCAGGGGTCCACTTTTAATCTGTTTGCTGTGCCAAGTTCCAAGCGCTACAGCTGACACTTTCACTCCAAGAAGAGCTAATCCCCACGTTGGAACGTTACGTGAAAGGCCAGACATGCAACTTGAGACGAAGACATTTGATTTACTGGTCACCACCGCGGCTGCTGTGGTGGGGTGCTCTTTGGCCTGATGCCCGTTCCACTTGTTTACAAACCTATACGCCCCAAAACCAGGATTTGACTTCATATGTACTCTGCTTATTTCTCTCTGATGAAGCCTGTCTTCCTTCCCCATACCCTCTCTTCTGGCTGAAGATCTGCCTACTCCTTTGTCTGCCTTGTGTGATCATCTTTTGGCATGACTTTGTGATGGGAGCAGCTTTTTCTTGGTGATGTGACAATGTGATAATGTTCATCTCCAGTTGCCACCATTCTGAGCACACAGCGTGCTGCTTCAGAGATCCAGGCATTTGCTCATGGCATTCTCTTCTCCCAGCGGCCTCTTCCCTCTCATCCGCTTCCTTCCCCTATTCCTCTGCCAGCTCCAGCTCATTCTCGGTGATTCGCACTGAAGGACGGTCCCTGACCCCTCAGGAGGGACTCAGCCCCGTCCTCTGGGCTCCCATGTGCATCACACGCTGGGGAGACGACCTGGCTACTCCATGCCTCTCCGTCTATTAGAGTGACTATTAGGGTCTCTGGAACCCCAGCGTCTGACACTCAGTGGACACTTGGTACATGTTGAACTAAATGGTCCTCATTTGAATGAAATGGGGTTGCTATTTACTGTAGATTTCTTATGATAAAGTTTTTTGGTTTGTTTTTTTTTTTTAGGAAAAGCACAATTAATGTATCAGGCACTGTCTTTGTTCTATTCTTTGATGGCCTAGTGAGGTGGCTGAGTAAGTCCATGTTTGGCAAAGAAGGAAGTTAGGGTCAGACAAGGAAAGTAAATAGCTTGTAAGCATCTGAACTTGGGATGAATCTCAATTCTGTCTGTCTGGATCCAAAGTCTAGGATCTTTCCACTGGGCCTTTGAAGAAAATAAATGGAAGGGAGGGAGGGAGGGAGGGAGGAAGGGAGGGAGGGAGGGAGGAAGGGAGGGAGGAAGGAAGGAAGGAAAGAAGGAAGGAAGGAAGGGAGGGAGGGAGGAAGGAAGGGAGGGAGGAAGAGAAAGAAAAAGAAAAGGAAAGTAAAAGATATAAGCCTGTGCATTAAAGCTATTCTGCCCTGGTTTGATTGAGGTAGGAAAACCAAAAAGACTGTGGACTGGGAAATGCAGTCACCTGATAGCCACACTGGAGCCTGCAGAAGTAGCCAGTACGTCTCCATCCCCAGCGCATGGAGGTGTCTTCCCCATGTGCTCACTTTCACAGCCCTGAGTGAGTGAGAGCCATGAGACCGATACCAGCATCTTCTCCAGACCCCTAGGCATACTTCCGAATATGGGGTCCAAGCTTCTCCGCACCCGACCTGGCCACTCACCCCTCAGATGCATCAGCCATTGGGTCACTTTAAGTTCCACAAAATACGCTTAACACACCAATGTCACTTTCATACTCTCCAGCTTCAGTCCATTTCCTGCACCCATGGTGGCAGGGATCTTAGTCCCCCACCAGTGTGCTGCAGGGAAGCTGACCCAAGCATGTGTCCTTATCTATCACCCTTTACAGATGAAGCTCATCTAGAGGACATGTCACAGCTTATTGGAATGATTCCTTTCCTGTAATTGTTTGAATGGTAAATACCTGTGTGGTTCCTGTTCACCAAAATTTGCTTACAAAATGCCAAACATCATCCCTTGGGAAGGGCATAGACAGAGAAGAGGACATTTTATAAACTACAGAGTTTGGTAAACACGTGAGAGGTTGGCGGTTAGAAAGCCAGGCCCTTGATGTCAGATGACCTGGCCCGGTGATTTACTCCCTGGGCCATTTGGGTCAAGTTCCCAAGCTGTGCAGCCTGGGTCCCCTCATGTTTGCTCTATGGCTCATAAGAGTACCCATCTTGTAATTAAGTGATTAAGTGAGATAATGACCAGAAAGCCTATTATTAGCATCTATTTTGCTCCTGGTAGGCACTCAATAAATGTTAGCAGAAGCATCACCGCCGTTATTATCACCTCAGATTTGAAGAAGAAAGCATGGCAAGTCATGGACACTTAAAGCTTTTACTATGAAAACACCATTATCACTGACATATCATCATAGACATTACTGCTGGCCCACTACCTCAAATATATCTTTTTCATTGTCAGGTGCTTTGTTTTTTAAAGATTTTTATTTATTTATTTTTAGAGAGAGAAAGAGAAGGAGAGAAACGTCAATATGTAGTTGCCCCTCACTGGGGACCTGGCCTGGAACCCAGGCATGTGCCCTGACTGGAAATCGAACTGGTGACCCTTTGCTTCTCAGTCCGATGTTCAGTCCACTGAGCCACACCAGCCCTGGGAGTCAGGTGCTTTTTAATTTGCTTTAATTTAATTTAGTAAATCTATTTGAGAAAAGAAAAGTGGGGGGGGGGGCATTTCAACCTGTATGTAATGAAACGGACAAAATATAAATGTTAAACCAGGGGTTTCAAACTCATTTCACTGGGGGCCACATCAGCCTGAGGTTGCCTTCAAAGGACAGAATGTAACTTTAGGACTGTATAAACGTAACTACTCCTTAACTAGGGGCAAGGAGCTTGGCGCTGCCACCAGGTAGGAAACAAGGTGCTGGCCAAAGAAAACAAGGTGGAGGGCCGGATTTGGCCTGCGGGCCTTGTGTTTGCCACCTGCGTGTTAAACGAAGCCCCACAGGGCTCTAGAGCAGTGAATTCTAGCACAGAATGTAAAATTCTAAAGCATAAAAAATTTTTTATAAAGATCACTGACTACCTCTGATTTGTGTCTTAAAAATCAGTGACAGTCAGGATTAAACACCTAATAGGATCAGCAAAGAATAGACCTTGGGCTTCTTTTTGTAAGTACCTCTGGGGGAAAGACGTGATCCGCGCAGGAAGGCTTGCTTCGCTCAGCTTGCAGGGCAGGTCTGCGTGGGCACTGTTACCTGTATGTGTCCTGGCTCTGCAATAATGTGCTCCAGGAGCAGAGCAGGTGTCTTCAGTAACCTCACTTGTGAGGGGAAGGCGGGTGGATGTACATTCAGCCCAGGCTGTTACTGTGCTTATACTCAGCCGGAGAATACAACAGTGCTTCCTGCCGCTTTAAGTGTGGAATGGCTGGGGCGGCCCCCTGCATTCCAGCTCAGACGCCACGACCTGGAGTCTCACAGTACCTCGAAGAGAGATGATGAACCCTCATTCCCCAGCAGGGGTCTACCGAAGCTGGAATTCTGTGTTTCCTACCAGGAATTCAAACCCGTAATCAGAATAAATTCCCCTCAGTTGTTTGTTATCCTTAAACTACTTGCAAACAGCAAATAAATGAACAGGATACAGAGAGTGGAAAGAAAGGTTCCGTGCCAAAGGGACAAGTATGTGGAGTGACAGGGGCTTCCTTTTCTCCATGTGAAAAAAAGAACAAATCCTTGGCCCCTCATCTGTCCTACCCTCCCAGCCAGTGTTTAAGGCCATTGTGCTCGGAGAACGGTCCCATGATCCCGGCCGCTGGCGCCCTGCACTCCGTCCTACGGTGGTATGCGCAAGGTCCCTCGGTGCCTCTGGAAACTGGCCCACGAGGCCACACAAAGAGCACAGGCTTTATTTACGCCAAGGGAACAAGCGGTCCCTTCTCTAGGAAGGTTACATCCTTAGGACTGGCATTCGGTCACAGCCGGACAGTCTTCATTACATTGAAACCCAACTCTGGTCCCCCTGTGGGGTGACTCGGCATTCCATTCTGCACTCTGCACACGGACCAGGACAATTCACACTTGTGTCACACCGAACACAGCAGCCCAGAGCAACGAACAGCCCCTGAACCCATTCCAAGGATTTCTCCATGGGAGACCTTTTGGCCAGGACCCCAGAATAAATGGGGGGCTCCCATTTTAACAGCTCTCCAGTGGCAATTTTAGGTCAGAAGTGACAGAGGAAGCTTGTCACAAATATTGATCCTAATTAAATCTGTGGACACTGACTATTAATCAAATGTAAGAGTGGAGAGGTAGTTTGAAAAATTAGGGGATCCCCAGTAAAGCTCCATGAAGCCTGACTTTTCATTAAGGATAGAAAAATAAAACAGTTTATCCATTGCTAAGTAGGAATAAAAACTCTGGATGCCAATTATTTTACTCTCTGAATGCCCTTTGTGGAAAGGGTGGAATTTGTAGAATTTTTCTGGTCCTGCATGGCTTATATTTTTAGAAGCACATGGCGTACACGAAGGAAGAGAGACAATCCTTAGAGGAAAGCCAGCTGTCCCCCTGAAATTGGGCATGAACTGACCCTGTCATCACATTGTCCATCCTCCGCCCCAGAACTCCATGCCACAAGGTCCTCGCCAGCCAACTTCAATTATGCTCAAAATCTCCGTCTGCTGAAAAGATGTCTTCATCTTGGACAATAATGTCTTTCACGGGTGCATAATTGGAAGCTGTAGAATTCTACAGAGAAAAACCATCGTGACAATTTTAGAGCCCCTTGGGGTTTGTTAGAATGAGATTCTGTGCCTTAACAGTTGGCGCCCGAATCACAGCCCCAGCTCCACATACTTGCGACTGGAATTGAGTGGTCAGTTTCTGGTTTGGAATCTGCATGTGTGCCAAGACTTCCTAGGTCTTCTCCCAGTACAAATGTACCAGGCAGGAGTACATTCAAGGAGGCCCTGGCCAGGTAGCTCAGTTGGTTGGAGTGTCAGCCCATACACCAACGTTGAGGGTTCGATTCCCAGTCAGGGCACATACAAGAATCAACCAATGAACGCATAAATAAGTGGACCAACAAATCGATGTCTCTCTCTCTCTGTCTCTGTCCCTTTCTCTCTTTCCCTCCCTTTCTCTCCCTAAAATCAATAAATAAGAGTGTCCTATAAATAAATAAATAGTGTCCTAGGATATTCGCATGCAAAAGAATGAAATTGGACCCCTTCCTTACCCACATACGAAAATTAAGTCAAAATGGATCAAAAACCTAAGTGTGAGAGTGAAAGCTATAAAACTCTTGAAAAGGAACAAAGGTGTAAATCTTAGTGACCTTGGATTAAGCAACGGTTTCTAAAATATTACACCAAAGTCACAAGGAAAAATATGTAAGTTGGACTTCAAAATTAAAAACCTTTGTGCATCCAAGGACACTATCAAGAAAGTAAAAAGATAACCCACAGGATAGAAGAAAATTTTTGCAAATCAAATATGACAAGGGTCTAGTACCCCAAAAAATATGTTTAAAACAATCTTGCAACTCAAACATAAAAAGATGAATAACCCAATTTAAAAATAGGCAAAGATTTGAGTAGATATTTCTCTAAACAATATCTACCAATGGTCAATAAGCACATAAAAATGCTCAACATTGAAAACATGTAGATTTCTCAGTAACACAGGTTCTTGGGTGGTCATGGCATCTAGCTCTACCTTCTGCATAGGGACTAGAGCAGAATCTCTGGGGTGCAGGGAGCTCCCCTTCCACTCAGCCAGCTATTCACACAGAGGCGCTTCCCCGACTGTGTTGGCCAAACTTACAGGAGAGAGCCTCTGTGGCTGAGAGAACTCCAGGAACTGTCCTCTGGATATCCAAGCACTGAACATCTTCAGACAACGGGAAGGGCTGACTCTGACCTTTATGTGAATTATTGCTGTAATAGAGAATCCTGAGGCCTCATCTAACAGTCGCATCTCAAATTACGGGAAGGAGGCTCTTATTTTTAGCTTCTTTCCCTATTTGCTGGAGGGTGTTGCAAAGAGCATAGGTCTAAGAATAAAGAAGAAGTCTAGGAAGAAGAATCCACGAGAGTTTGAACAGGACCCCTCAGCTCCTAGAGCAAGATGTGTCAGAAATCATTCCACACCTGCATGTCCCAAGGTGATAAGCAGGTATCCTAGGAACAAAGGATTCTGCAGGCAAGATTGCAATACAATGGGTCAAACAACGTTATATTGGCTTCTTGACTGCACATTATAAATCTCCCAGAAGGCCACACAGTAGGCGAGTCTTTTGTGGAGAATCAAACTGAAGTTCCATGGAACACATTTGTACAAAACATTAGAAAGTAAAAGGGAATTTCACTCACTTTTAATACTTCTAATGAAAAAAAATACCCCATCATCACCAGGATCAATTTCTCCTAAGGTCTTTCCTTACATTTTGGACTCCTTTCAGCCCAAAATGGACAAACTATGGTAGGACCTATGACTTCAATCACAATATAATTTTTCCCTGGTGTAATTAAACCACTTAAAGCAGGCATGTCATACTCATTGTCACCGGGGGCCCCATCAGCCTCCTGGTTGCCTTCAAAGGGCCAAATATAATTTCAGCCCCTTAACAGTTAAGGAGTAGTTACAGTTATACAGCCTGAAAATTATTTCAGCCCTTTGAAGGCAACCGCAAGGCTGATGTGGCCCCCGGTGACAACGAGTTTGACACCCCTGACCTAAACCGTGCTTTCTTTTTCTTCATCCCTCAGTAGAAACAGATGAAAGCATATCGACACCTTCCTGCCCTACCCATGCCATTTTTCCGGCAAGCAAAAAGCAAACACACGTGCCTTCTAGGTGTCTGACCAACACAAGTCGGAATCCAATTCGTGCATCGCCCCTAACAGGCTCACACTGTGCACACGGAAGTGATGGAAGGATGTGGAACTACAGAAAACGTGCCAGGATTAGAAACAAGGAAAATAGTGCGTCTCAAGTGGATGGGAAGAATTTGCTGAGCTTACTAGTAAGACTTCAAACAAAACTACATTTACTGAGCACATAGTAGACTCTTCATAAATGAAGAATGAATAAATTAATGAATAAAAGGCCTGGGAGTTTTGGGTCACAGGCAAAACAATTGCTGGACTTTTTTCAAAAGGGTCTGTTGGCCATGATAGCAGCGTTATTTTTAGCGCAATGGAGTATTTTTTTATGTGCATTTTCTCATTTGCTTTGCACAACAACCCTGTGAAGGAGAACTAGAGAGTATAATTACCCCCATGTGGGAGTATCCTCATTTTACCAGTTCACCAGCTGCTCGGCGCTGGGCACTGCACAGAGCTCCAGGGTGAACAGAACAGCCCTGGGCTCTGGTCTTGCAGAGCACAGTCAAATGCAGAAGGCAGATGCCCCACAAAAGAGGAATAGCAAGTCTCAGAAGGTTGCCAGGGCCACACAGAGGCCTATGAACAAGGAAACGGAAGGAATCCCCAAGGGATTAAATGGTTTGCACAGAGATAAATGGTGGCTGGTCGGGTTGCCGAAGTACAGCAAAGCCCACATGCTCACACTCTGGACAGAATGCAGGCCAAGCAAGGAAGCAATGACCACAGGCTCTGTTCCCTCGCCAGGCCCCAGCATCCTGGGCACAGTGTTTAAAGTGAGACGGTGACAGATGAAGGAAGAGCTGCAGACTGAGAGGTTGCAAGCCATGCCTTTTAGGGAGCAGGCAGGAA
Organism: Macrotus californicus; assembly: GCA_007922815.1. NCBI lineage: Eukaryota > Metazoa > Chordata > Mammalia > Chiroptera > Phyllostomidae > Macrotus > Macrotus californicus. Next base: position 32,840 of record VMDR010006361.1, read on the forward strand.
ACTGGGTCTTTTTAGTCTAACAAGAAGAGTGGAATGAGTGCCAGGACATGTTCATGGCATTCAACTAATTAAAGGATTGTCACCTGCCAGACGGAGCTGCTTTTAGACAGAGGAGCTGAAGAGCACAGGAGTGATCCAGGTGCCCTGAAAGGCAGACGCGTCTACCCAGGTTCCACTGAGAGTGCTAGGGCAGCAGAGGGAGAAGGCAGAGTCCCTGAGGGGCCTTGGGAAGACTCCCAAGTTGTAGTTCAAGGTATGAACTCTGAGTCAGGCCCATGTGATTCAAAACAAGCCCCCTGCCGTGACCACCATCACTTATTAGCTGAGTTTCCTTGGATAAATTCCTTCATCTCTCTGAGTGCCAGCTTCCTTCCCTGCAAAAGTAGATAAGAGCAGTACCTGTCTCCGGTATTGGTTATAGGAGTCGGTAAGGAAACCTGTTTCATTCGGTGCAGCCACGGGTAAATACCAATGAAATGGTCGACTATCCACCTAATGGGTGGATTCTGAATGAATGAAGGACTCACGAAGCAGTATTAGGAGTAGCAGCCAGGGAGTAGCCCGACTAGAACACCGCACTCACCGGTAGGTCAGCGAAGGAACTGAGTGAATGCCCTGTTGACCCTAGTGAGATGTGCACATACATGGTGTTTCCGCGAACAAGATCAGTTCCTGTGCTGGGGAGAGCTTGGACCAAAGGCTCTCAAAACTCCTTTCTAATTCTTAAATTCCATGAGGACAAGAATTATCAAATGGTCCGATTGTCCAAGTCAGGAAATTTCTTTTTCTTCAGGGCAGCAAGAAAGGTCAAAGAACTGGAATCGTGAAGCTGCTTCATTCTAGAAAGGAAATGAGACGTCCTTCTCCCAATCCGAACTCCAGCTTGTTATTTACAAGAGCATAAAAGTGCTTTGTTTTGTACCTTTCGCTCAAAGAACATGGGAAACTGCCTCTAAAATTCCCAGAATGTACAAACGAGATTTCTTTTGTCTGCGTTTTTTTCCCAAGCCTTCCCAAAGAAATACACCCAAAAGTTGTACGAATCTGCAGGATTTGAATTACGGTCTTTTACAATATTTGGTTGTCTTCCAGTTCTGCGTTGGAGTGAAAAACAGAAACCCCTTGTGTGGACCGAGAGGTGCACATAAGCTTTCAGATTGCGCCACCTTCTGGTCAAATGTGGAAACCAGCGTAGCAGAGTCCTCGCTGTTGGGAGCAGCCCAAGTCCGTGCGCCGGTCTTTCTCCCCAGAATTTAATCCGGGTCTCTTGGGAGTTGACAGCTCGAAATGCATTGCAATTAAACTACGGAACAGTTTCAAAAGTTCAGTGCTTACTTATTTGGAAGCACATATTCCTACCAAAGTGCAGTGACTCATATGCTCTCTGGAAAGGGGCCTCAAATGAGGACCTTTTCTAAAAGTTCTGAGCTGCGGATGCCGTCAGATGGATAAGCCGTTTGGGGTTGTTGTTGTTGTTGTTGTTGTTTTCCGTGACTCTGATAAACAGAGACTGAGAGAGGAAGAGAGAGAACCAGGCTGTGGCACCCCCAATCTGCTTACGACGACTGAAGGTTGAGCAAGGATGCGAAGAGACATTCTAGGCAAAGCCGGCTGGCTGTTTATTGCCGTGAGCTCTGGGCCCGAAGCCCTCTGTGGGACGCTTCTGCATATAAGCCACCAGGACCCCGTTCACACCTGTGCTCTGAGCCCGCAGACGGAAGACTGAGTGACCTCCGTGGGCCCACGCCTTAATCTAAGCCAATATCTGGCCGGAAAGAAGAGGCAAAGGAAAAAGAACCCAGGTTAAAGACTCCCCCAAATAACAAAATTTCTTCCTGGAGCTTGAAAATTCGAGATTAACTCACCCGTTCAGGCCTCCCCAGGGTGGAATAGCAGTGAAAGGAGGGAGGGTACCCAGGAGGGAGGCGCCCCCTGCCTACCAGGTACTCAAGCTTCATGAGAGACCAAAGCCTTAAGGACGCAAGCCCTAGGCTCTCTCCCAGCGGAGGGGCCCCAGTCCCCGGGTCGGGTCTCGTCGGCACCTTCAGTCCATCTCTGGAACCCTGGTTGCCCATAAACGGCCGCTAGTCACAGTGGCCCTCTCTCTTTATGCTTATTTTTTATTGAATTTACTGGGGGTACTTTGGTTAATAAAATTATACGGGCATCAGGCATACAGTTCTATAATACATCTCTGTATATTGTAGTGTGTGTTCACCGCCCCAAGTTGTCTTCTTCCACCACCATGTGCCCCCTTTATCCTCCTCTACCTCCCCCCACGCCCTGTCATTGTCCCTCTTCACAAAAGATCAAGGAAGCAGCAGGCTGGGTAGTCTCCCTTCTCTCCTGGGATGGGCAGCTTTCGCCAGGACAAAGTTCACCGGCACGTAGTACGTCTGACCTCAGTCAGTCTCGTGCTGCGCACTGACAGCCAGTGCTGCTGAAAGGTGGCACTTTCTGACAACCGATACACAGCGACCTGGAGGCCCCGTCCAAGGTGAGTCACGGGCTTCCAAACTGACTAAGGCTTTTTGAGAAAAACATACATTTTTCAAAAATAATAGGAGAAATAGCAGTCTGAATTGTTTATTCTCTATGAACCACATCGAAGATGGTTTTAAAAGGAGCATGATATGAAGATATATTCATACCTGATTTGTGGATCCTTGGCTGGGTCCATGAACTGCTTCACAAAGTTTTATATGAAAACCTCAGTTCGTAGTTTTCTTTTCTTCTGGAATGAGTAACTACCAGGAACACTTGGTCCTAATCAACAGGTTGAAGTTATACCGCATTTCCCCAAGAATATTTCTTGGGACACCAGTCCCCCATGATGCATAGAAAAATATAGATGTCTGAACTCACACGAGTGAAACACTGTTACATCTGCCTTCGAGGAGACTCACAAGGTACATGAACTTATGAAGAATCTGAGACATTTGCCTTGGCTGGTATAGCTCAGTGGATTGAGTGCGGGCCTGTGAAGCAAAGGGTCGCATGTTCAATTCACAGTCAGGGCACATGCCTGGGTTGCGGGCCAGGTCCCCAGTAGAGGGCATGCAAGAGACAACCACACATTGATGTTTCTCTCCCTCCCTTTCTCCTTCCCTTTCCCTTTCTCTAAAAATAAATACATAAAATCTTCTTTAAAAAAAGAATCTGAGACATTTGATTGAAGCAAAGGATCATTTTTTAACAAACTGAATTTGCTTCAATCAACATTTTCACACTTTATTGGCGGAGGAGTACTCACGTACAGGAACATCTAACTGGATCTCCAGGGACCAGCACCCTAAGGAACAGATCGCAGGAAACTTGCCTCATCAACAAACGGGTGTGTGAGATTTCTGTTCTTGTTGATTTCCCTGAACCAGGAGAGACAGACGGGCCTCAATGCAGGGACCAGTGCACGGTTGCTAAGTGACAGGGAAAACAGCCCTGTGGCTTGAGGACAGAGAGGAGATACTGAACCAATAGGTCCTTGAGTTGCTGTGGGCCCATCTCTATCAGCTCATTCAGCCTGGCCCATAGTAACAATCCGACTTCCAGGAAATGACAGCGTGGCTTGTAGTTATGACAACTGCAACAACAAAATCATCTTCCCCATGAACCACTTAGCCAGTGAGTCCAAGTGTTCCGCGAGGAGCTGGCTTCTAACGTGAGTATTGGAACATTCTGCCTCCTCTAGATCTCGTGGAATTCTTGCTCTATCACTCTTGCAGAAGCAATGAGATCGCTGTTTATTCTCTGTAAAATGAGACTGCAAGGACTGAGGCCTCATGTAAAGGCCCCCCACCCCCACCCCCCCAGCTTTAGGAGTTCCTAGCACTCCCAAACAGCAAAAAAGAAATCCATCACGTTCCCGGTTTTGGCTGCCTCTCTAGAATTTTTAATTTGTAAGGAAACCTCTTTGTGTGTTTTCCATACCAAACATAACTACTCCTGATTTCTGGATTCCTGTCCCGGGGTGCTGCGTGTCGTGGTTTGGGGAGGGGGGGAGGAGGAAGAGTGGACCGTAATTGTCTGGGGAGTCACAGATGGTTTTCTCTGACTGCAGCTGGCTGAGGTTAAGCAAACCTCCCTAGAGAAATTTGATTTGCTTTGCTTCCCAAGGGTAGTAAATCACAGACTGGCCACATTTCCCCTTCCACCTGACCTTCGTCTCCCACAGAGAATTTCTCTGCCAGGACTCGGTTCCCTTTGTGAAGCTTTGTGCACAATAATGACCTGAGTTCCAGGGGGGAGGGGGAGTAAGCACCATGGCCTGAAAATCTGCTGTCCTCGTTCTGGGCTTCTCAAACACTTCCAATCACTCCAAAAGCCACCAGTGGCCTGTGTGGAGACTTGTCATATGCGGCTAGGGAACAGGGGGGAGTAAAAAGGCCAGGTTCAAAGATGTTACCTTGGACTCCCTGTCAAGAAAACGCATTAGCATCTATAACTCTGTTAGTCTTGTAAGATGGTATATTTAAGGCACTTGTGGACATTTCCAAAGATGTCCCTGCCGACCTGATGGAGGCCCCACCTCCCTCCAGGGAAGTGGACAACTACAGATATTCTAAAGGGTAGGTATGCTGGTTCAACTGACCATCCCCTTGCCATTCCTGCCATCACTTGTCTTCCTCTAGTTCCTTCCTATGATTATAGTGAAGAGAAAAGATTCCAAGGAGTCAGACCTGAGTTGTTTGCTGTGCTTGGAGGCAAAGTCTGTTTTTCTCTTGAGGATCCCGAAGAAACCCCAGCATTGGAATGCTGAGGGGGCGCTCTGGGACAGGATCTCCCAAAGTAAATTGGCCACTTCGTTCTCCCTAGAATTTCAATTCTCCGAGTTCCAGAAGGCTCTACCTCACCCCCTGGGCTCTAACCACAGGAGCCTGCAAAGTTCCTTTTCATTGAGGTACTCTCCTTTGATTACACATGTAACCCTTTGTTGGCACTGAGTATGGGGCAGGCATCCTAAAAGGGGAAAACTCTTGTCCAGGAACGGGACGGGCAATACCTAGTCAGAAATGGAGATTGTGGTAGTCACTTGGCCTTTGGAGAACTTGAATCCCCAGCTCTCCCTATGAAAACCCCCTACTTCTTATAGGCCTCTCTGTCTTTCTTTCCCGTCTCCATTCATCTCAATCTTTCCTAATGTTAACTCTCAACTCAGGCCCCGAGGAAGCTAATTCTAGCAATAACCAAGTGTAATATCAGTAATTCCTTCTTTCCATTGGACATCTGTGATCATTACGGAGCCCAGAAGTTTTTCTTAATTTCTGCCTTCCTTGGATTTAGCTACTTTGCTTTACTGACGTGTTTGAAATATTAAAAGCATTTTCAGCAAGGAGAAACAGTGCCCTCCACAGGGCATCTCAATCTCCGGCTTTTACAGGCAATCATTACCAATATGGCTTTTTTTTTTTTTTAAGGGTTATTTATTCTTCTTTTACTTAAGGATAATACAGCCAGTGACAAGCTTGGTCGCTAGAATAACGTCTGCACACATTTATTGCTCAAGTATAAAAGGAGAGAGGATGTCAAGAAAAAAATTTAAACCAAGTCTGGCAAATAGGGAAAAATCCAAAATAGAGCTAATGAAGGGATTTGCGGGCAAAGGTGTATGGAATCCTCCAGTTCAAAATGAGAGACAGACACCATTGTTCATGCCCCAAGTCTCCGATGGTCGGCCTGGGGTTATGCTAACAACCGCAGCCCTCAAATACACCATGGCTTTTCAAAGTTTTCTCTATTCTTTGAAACATTTCAAGTAACTATTACTGATAACATGTGTTATGCTTATCCTTTCTAGCTGAATAAAGTCAAAGGATCTATTCTGTACTTGCTATAGACTGAATGTGTGTGTCCTCCTAAAATTCATCTGTTAACTCCTCATGCCCAACAGGACGGCTGTCGGAGGTGGGAGCTTGCAGAGGTGATTAGGTTAGCAGGGTGGGGCCTGCCTGACTGGGATTGGTGCCCTTCTGAGAGAGACCCCAGCCAGCGCCCTTGCCCCTTCTGCCCTGTGAGGACACACAGTAAGAAGATGATGATCTGTGAATTTGGAGGAGGAGCCTCACCAGATGCTGAATGGGCTGACTCCTCAGTCTTGGATTTCCCAGTCTCCAGACTGTGAGGAATAAATTTCTGATGTGTATAAGCTGCCCAGTCCATGGTATTCTGTGAGAGCAAGCTCAGTGGTCTAGGACAGAAGTATCTCAGTAACCGACACAAAAGGAAAGCCCTAAACTGAGCACTGGCTACACAACAGCATCAATTCAAATTACAGACACATTCATCATAAGCACACTTTTTCCAGTTGCCATCCTGGCTAGTCTTTAATACAGGAAGGCATCGTTTCAGGAAACTTCGATTTTCATGACATCTGTGGGTGGGTGGGCATTAGCAATAATTTAAACAAATTCGTTACCACAGGCAGTCCAAAAAGCTTTGAAGGCCATGGCTCCAAACTCAAACCCATTAAACGGCATTAAATATCATCATCCTGGGAACCTGGGAGAATTTTAAACAGCAGATCATCAGAATTATCCTCAACCATACCACAATTCTACACACATGAAAAAGTATAATGCATAGCTAATGTTCAGGAAACGCTGAAATACCTAGTTTATTGATTTGCTGGGCTGCCAGAACAAAGCACCATGGGCTGGGTGGCACAACAGACGTTTATTTGCTCACAATTCCGGACATCAGGAATCCAAGACCAAGGTGTGGGGGCAGCATGAGTTTACTCTCAGACCCGTTTCCCGGACTTGGAGGTCTCTTCACGGGGCCTTTCCCCTCCTTCTCTTTTTATAAGGACACCAGTCCTGTTAAATTTGGACCCACCCTAATGATCTCATTTTAACTTAATCATCTGTTACCAGATCTTATCTCCAAGTACAGTCACTTGGTAGTGTCTGGGTTTGGACTTCAAGGCAGGAATTTGATGGAGACACAACCAACTAATTGGATAATGTGCCTCACCCAGTCGGTTCAAGGCCTTAGGAGCAAAAACTGAGGTTTCCTGGAGATGGAGAAATGTTGCCTCTGGATGGTCACATCAACTCCTGCCTGAATGTGCAGCCTACCCATTTGGAACTGGTCAGATGCACAAACCTCATGAGCCAATTCCTTAAAATGCATCTCTTGAGGGTATGCATCTATACCCTGTTGCTTCTGTTTCTCTGGAGAACGCTGACCGATGCACTACCTTTTGCTAAAAGCAGTTCAGGATGCCACAGAGGCATTCTGGGGCCTTACTGTTCTGCTTCTTGTAAAAGGAAACCAGCCCCCTTCACTCCATCTCAGAGCTGCAAACCAGTCAAGTGGGGTCTGCAGCACTAATACTGAACACCAGGTGGCGCTCATGCTCTACTCGAAAGAGGCTTCCCTGATGCAGGCCCCACCTCACTGGCTTTTTAACTCAGATTTCAAGACAACCCAGTGACTCAGCAGTGCCAAGGAGGAAGCTGTAAAATTTGGACAAAGGATACTGCCTCCATGCCCAATGCACACAAGCTCGCCATCACAAAAAATTACTTTTTGCTGTGTCCCTCTTGGAAGTCCTGCCTCTTTGGTAGGATTTAGCATGCTCTGAGCAAATAGTCACTTGAGGAATCTCAAAAAGCCCCCAGTAAATAGGAACACCCCTGGGCTAGTAGAAAAGGGTGTACCATTGTGATTGAAGGTTGGCTGGCCAATGTGTCTCGTGTCTGTCCGCGACCTAGGTCACCTGTTCGTTGTTCTAGGGTTGCTTTCTTTTCAGGGTCTCCAGGGCTGGTTGGCTTAGGGATGGGTGCACACAGGGCATGACTCACCCAGACCCCAGGATGGCCGCTACCCACACTGCTGGCAGAACAGACTCTCTCTCTGTGCCTGTTCCGCAAGCCCCTCTGTTAATCCTGCTCGTGGTCAAGACCCTACCCTGTCATTAGGCGGTGTCCCTGACCACAAGCTCAAAACATTCGAACGGCATGGGCTTGTTGAGTCCTTGTACTATTTTGTAAGAAAATTGGAGAAGCTTTTACTTTTTAAATTTCTACTTTGTTCACGGGAAGCAGAGCCAGCTATGCTGAGTGACCCCTGAGAAGGTCACCTAGTGATTCAGAATCAGAATCAGGGGGACTTGGCCTTCAGTCAGGGGTGCCGGCTCCTCTGAATCTCTGCCATGAAAGCTCTTCCTCTCCACCCCCCCTCCCCCCGCCCCCCAACCATCGTTCTTTCCTGGTACATAGGCATTTGCTTGGTTCTCTTGTAGAGTATGCACATTCACACAGGGACACGAACCCATGCCTGTGTTTCAGCAGCTTTAGCCATGTGCCAATGATGTTGCATTGGTGGTGTGACCCAGAGTAAGAAGAAGCAGTGCCTACCTTTCACCTACATTAGAACCTGACTTTTAAAATATACTCACAGTCTCCTTCTTCGAGATACACACTTCAGGGCAACAGATGAGAAGCCCTGAGAATTCCTGTAGAAAACAGCTGACTTCTATTTAACCACATATTTTTCAAACTTACTTGAATAGACATGACTTTTTCCCATGGGAGCCCCTGGAATATCATTTGGAAATGCGGGGTAAAACTATCATCTCTTTGTGGGATGGGGTTGGGTGTGTAGGCAATGACCCCCACTTGCCATGCTGAGAAATTCCGGAGTTTACAGAGTTAGTCTTAGAGTTAGCTGGATTTTTGTGGTCTCCCAGGGCATCCCAACGGTTGGCAAAAGCCAAGCCTCATGGCTATTTCCCAAGCCTAAGATTACAGTGCAGAGAGTAGATTAAATAGTAGCCTCTCCCACCTCTGATGGGCCCATTCCATCCCTCCCAAATCACACAGGCATCTCCACCCAAGGCCACCCTGGGACCCCTCCAGGTGGCCCATCTGTGGCATCAGGGGAACCTCTCATTCCCAGTCCCCTGGAAGTGTTCCTCAGACACCTTCAGTCCTTTGAAAGACACACTGAAAGTCAACTTGATTACTGGGATACTCCTAAAAACTGCTCAGTTCTTCATTGCTCTCCCTGGGGCAGTAATTCATTTATATATAATGGTAAAATCATTTATATATAATGGTAAAACCTCTCCCAGCAATCCACCCTTCAATCTTTTCATTTGTCCCTAAGAGTGGGCAGCTTTGCCCCACAGCTAAAGTTTTCACACCACCCTGGTCGACTTTCATAATCATAGGAGCTAGCAAGCGTCGCATTCTTAGTTTGAAGTCTTTTGGGGGCCAAAGACCTTACAGAAATAACCCTATACGACAGCAACATGTGGTTGAATGTAACTGCGTGTGTTAGTTTAAAAGTCTGTAGAAGTTTCCTGAGTCATCTCAGAAAAACACAGTGACTTAGAAGAAATAAAACTGCTGGGCAAGGGTGATGATCCCACGACGAGTCCATCATTGAGACTTGTCTTCACTTCGTGGCTCCTGTGGACAGGTTTGTGCAAGAATGGCAGGTGGTGACACCTCTTACTGGGTAAGTAAGTCTACCTTTCAGAGACTGTCCCACAGAACTCATCAGTTCAGTCAGTTTAGCTGACAAACATTTATTGGTTATCAACTGGGCCAACACCCAATGCTGCAGGGAGACTAAATTCCGTGGGATGCGAGCCCTGTGCTATGGAAGGTTAGGCAGAGCCAGGGGCGTTCATCAAAGATGTAGGTGCTGCTCTTGCAAAAACGTGCTTGGCCCAATATTTCCCTAAGTCAGGTTAAAAGTCACAACTTTTTAGTTTAGTGTGTCAGAGCACAGCCTCCAGCATCAGAGGGTCTTGCTCAAGACCCACGTTTACCGTGGATTAGCTGCATGACTGCAAGCGAGTGACTTAACCTCTTGAAGTTTTGGTTTCCACGTCCACAGAGTAGAAACAATCACAGCCCCTATCCCAAACTTGTCGTGAAGATTAAAGGAGACTGCATCCAAAGCACTTTGTGCAAGACCCAACAGACAGTAAGCTCTCAATAGAAAGTAGCTTTTACTATTCATCTTCTTTTTCCCCATCCCAGGACAGGAAAATGCATAGCCATGTTCTGAGCTATCTCTGCATCCCCAGTCCCTGCATGAAGCCATTTCCCAACCCGGTCCATTTCAGAGAACCAGATGGTCCCATTCTCAGCCAGCCTCCAAACATTCAGAGTAATCATGACATTGGAATGCTCGGCCAAAGAAGAAAAACTGCAAAAGGAGTCTTAAAAGAATGAGATGAAGATCTATCCCGAATACCTTTAAAAGGCCAGTGGGAGACCCCCGGCTGGGTTGGCTCAGTTGGTTGGAGCATTGTCCCATGCACTGAAAGGTCACTGGTTCTGCTCCCGGTCAGGGCACATGCCTGGGTTGCAGGATTGATCCCCAGGTCAGGGCACATGCAGGAGGCAACCAGTCAATGTTTCTCTTTCACATCAATGTTTTTCTCCCTCTCTTTCTCTCAGATGAGAATAAAAAAATCAACCTTTAAAAATAATAAAATAAAAGGCCAGTTGGAGAGTACAAGGCTCTTTTGGTCCATGTTGTTCACCCACATATCCGTGCACATACCCGTGTGGTGTTGTTTACTCTCCCAGGGGTCACGTGCTTTGACTATTGCAAATCCCTGAGCTTCCCTGGGCAGCTGTGGAGTCTGTACATCATCGATCACTCAACAGCCCTTCTCCAGGGATCCTTCATAGACACTCCTGGGATCGCCATCTATGAAGCTCAAGGGCAGATTCTCCAGCTATTCCAAGGCTATTCCTATACATGGGCTTTGTCTTCCTTGGCTCATGCTATCCGTGGAACATGCCTGGTGTTCCTCCCACTGTGAAGAGAGTAGGCAGTTTTCTTCTGGCTGTGCTCCCTCAGCAGAGAAGACTCTGCACCACCCTACCACCAGCATAATGCTGGTTCCAAAGCCATTATCTCCATTTCACACACACATGTTGGCCATCAAATTAAAAGTACTGTCATCAGGATGAATCACAGTTAACCCACTACTATATATTTAATGTTCAGGGCATTGTGGTTACACAGCCTCGTAGAAGCGAGGTAGGATCTTCAGATAAAAGAACTTACATGCAGGAGCCCTTGGCACAGGGTGGTGAACGAGAGCCCTGATCTGCGTAACCCTGGCGGATACGCGTGCGATGCTCCAACATCAGTCATCCCAGTCCAGAACCCCGCAGAAATGATGGCTTTTCTTCTTTCTGCAGACCACTGTACGGAAGGAGTCTTACATCTCCCTGGGTCTCCCTCCAGAGCAGGGAAATGCCCCACTTCCTTGTGTTCGGCCATCTCTCCCCCTCCTCTGGTCCCCTGTACTGTGTCGGTCTGCTCAGTTTCCTCAAAGAGCCGACCTGCACCAAGACCCCTCTGAGTGAGTCTTGTACAACCACAGGTACAACCAGGTTAGACGCTGTGATTGAAATGTCTTAGGGTTTTAGGGCCATGCTGATGTAACACACAGAGGATATGACAAGGGCAGATTTGGTATCTAGCCTGCTCCCCAGTTACTGTGGCCATTTCTGGCCTAAGCAGTGGAACTAGGGAAGTGTGAGGTAAGAGAGAAAGAAACACCATCCTCGGATGAGTCCAGAAACACCCAGACACAGGCACTTGGCAGTAGGGTTCTATCTGCTCTGCAAAACACTAAGGCACTTGTGATTACCTCCTTAGCTTTGCCTCATTAAAGAGCTCACACGGCAGATCCTGGAAGCATACGGGACCCATTCTTCCACTGTGATTCCTAAATAGAAGGTATCTGGGGCAGGGGTGAGTACCATGGGGTAGAGAAAAAGAAATCCAAGAATCAGTACAACCCATGTCTCAAAGAGTCCATTCTCGAAAAGAAGGAAAAAAGAAGTTCTTAAGAGCCCAATTATGTTTTATAGCACAATTACTTCTTGAGTGTTGAAAACTCACTCTGGAAATAAATTACTTTCATGCTGAAAGGGTCAAAGGGCAGCCTGGGATCTGGGTAGGATATCCATCCTCAGTTTTCCCCTCTCCACTTCCCACCACACTTCTAGTAGGGACTCTAATCTTACAGCCCTTTTCAACCAGGGATCCTGCAGGGAATTAAACCCAATGCCCTAAGACACCTATTGTGTGTAATGAATTAACTCCTTTCTCTTGCATCAACAGTGGTCCTAACTCTAGACTGTCCCACCCTTGGAAGAATTGAGGAAACAGTCACTCAGGTCATTTTCTGTAGGGATTAAAGCTCTCGGGGAACTCAGGCTGGAGAAAGTGTGCACACAGGAGACTAGATTTTGTTTCTTAACAAGGCTAGCCTGTTTTCAGCCACACAGCTGGGGGCGATTTGTTATGGTAGACCCAGGAAACTAATTTGGTAGTGTTTTCCTAGTTTGTTTTTTTCAATATATTTTATTGATTATGCTATTACAGTTGTCCCATCTTCCCCCCCACACACACTCCCCCTCTTTAGTTCATGTCCATGGGTCATATATATGAGTTCTTTGGCTTCTGCATTTCCTATACTATTCTTAACCTCCCCCTGTCTATCTTCTACCTACCATTTATGCTTCTTATTCCCTGTACCTTTTCCCCCTCTCTCCCCACCCACTCCCCTGATGATAACCCTCCGTGTGATCTCCATTTCTGTGATTCTGTTCCTGTTCTAGTTGTTTGCTTAGTTTGTTTTTCTTTTTGTTTTAGGTTCAGTTGTTAATAACCGTGAGTTTGTTGTCATTTTACTGTTCATATTTTTTATCTTCTTTTTCTTAGATAAGTCCCTTTAACATTTCATATAATAAGGGCTTGGTGATGATGAACTCCTTGAACTTGACCTTATCTGGGAAGCACTTGATCTGCCCTTCCATTCTAAATGAAAGCTTGGCTGGATAGAGTAATCTTGGATGTAGGTCCTTGCCTTTCATGACTTGGAATACTTCTTGCCAGCCCCTTCTTGCCTGTAAGGTTTCTTTTGAGAAATCAGCTGACAGTCTGATGGGCACTCCTTTGTAGGTTACTGTCTCCTTTTCTCTTGCTGCTTTTAAGATTCCCTCTTTATCTTTAATCTTGGGTAATGTAATTATGATGTGCCTTGGTGTGTTCCTCCTTGGGTCCAACTTCTTTGGGACTCTCTGAGCTTCCTGGACTCCCTGGAAGTCTATTTCCTTTGCCAAATTAGGGAA
>VMDR010006362.1:0-45975 GCA_007922815.1 Macrotus californicus
CAACGGAGTTCCAAAACCCTTTCTCCACCAAAGGCCTCTGTGTGACAGCTCTGTCCGCTTCCTTCTAAGGTGTCACCGAGCAAATCTGCCTGCGGTAAGGAATAGATAGCTCTCACACCCATGGTATAAATCAGAAACGCTCACCACTGTTCTTCGGTTGTTGAGGGAAGGTATCTGAGGTCCCTAGTGCTCTGTCTTCCTGGGAACTGACCAATAGCGCAGCCAGGGGCTGGTAACCAGCAACATTCTGCAGCTCTGGCTAGGTGCTGGGCTCTAGTATTCAACCTCTGTTATTCTTACAAGCACCCCAGGAGACAGGTACCAGTAGCATTCCAACTGTACAGGTTAGGACACTGAGGTCCCTAGGGGTAAGCACTTGTCTGAGTTGGGATTTGTCCCCAGACAGACCCTGCAGCTGTGCTCAGGCCACTGTGTGTTCCTGCCTCTGAAAATCTCTCTCCTGGCTCCTGGTCCAGTGCTTGTCTTGCTGGGTCGCCTGAGCTGGGAGAAGCAGACAGGAAACCTGTTGCATGTGACAGTAGATATTGCCCCCCCCCCCGAATCCCTGCCCTGTTCCCCCTGGTGGGGGCGTCTGTGTGTCCAGCCGGCTGCTCCTGGGTCAGCCATGGGTTCTCTGAGCAGGTGGATAAGTCAGTGCCACAGCCTGCAGACGAGGTGCCCACTCCAGGAGATGGGATCCTGGAACGTGACCCCTTCTTCTGCCCACCCACCGAGGCCACAACTAGGGACTTCCTAACCGACGCCCTGGTCACCCTCCTGGTACCTCTGCTGGTGGCTCTACTACTCACCCTGCTGCTGGCCTATGTCATGTGCTGCCGACGGGAGGGACGGTGAGTGCCGGGGACAGAGGACAGGGAGGGCACTGAGGCTGGTGCTCAGTAGTGGAGTCCTGGTGCCACTTGTACTGTGTGGGGACCCAGACCCCACAGGGAGTGGGGTCCTCAACCAGAAAAGGAAGGGGGCCCTTTCTAAGTGACTCAGGGCTCAGGTCCTGCCTGATACCAGGAGGGGTTGTGGATAACAGTTAACCCCTTTCCCTGCTTTTCCACAGGCTGAAGAGAGACCTGGCCACCTCTGAGTGAGTAAGGAGGGAAGCTAGGGGACTGGGCGGGAGCCTCCGACTCTGCCAGGCTGGACCCTCCAGCCTCCATGAGCAGCACAGACAGACAGGATTATTCGGAGATGATGGGGGCCACCTTGGCCTCTGAAAATCCAGTCCTGGGCTGGCTGGGTGCTGGGCCTCACTTATCCTGGCTTGGCCTTCTGATGTTTTTGGTCTCCATGGAAGAGTCTAACAGGGGATGGGGCAGGGGAGGGGACCTGGTTAGGCTTGGAAGGGTCTGCTGCCACCCTGGGGGAAAAGGTTGGAGAAGCAGCATGAGGGACTTTAGGCACACTCACACTCATACTCATGCCCACTTGGCTGTGGGTCCGACGCTCGGGCTCCAGCCCGGGTTCTGACACACAATTACTGTGACCCTTTCTGGCCTCAGTTGCTTCGCCTGTGGTGTGGTGAGACCAGATCATGCCTCTGGGTGATTCCCGTTCACACAGCTCTCCCCAGACCCATCTCGCCTTTAATTTGCCCAGGTTTCCCCTCCCCATGGCCTCCCCGCACTTCCATGCCCCAGAACTCTTCCTTCCCTATGCCCTCAAACCCCAAAGACTCCAGGAGGCAGGAGTTAAATAAGTTAGGCTCCTTTTATTGCCACTGCTCTGAGCCTGTGGTGGGCTTGGCCCCTCTCCTTGTTTCTCTGGGCCTGCCTCATTAATTGCGGCGGTATTTGGCCGCCCTGCGGGCCCCCTTGATTACCCGCCTGCGTCCCTGTTTGGAGCTCAGTAGAAACCTTTGTTGCCCAGACCGGCGCTGCCCAGACCGGCACTGCTTCTGCTGCCTCTGTCCTTTGGCCTCGAGCTTGAACTTGGAGGCCTGCTTCTTGTTCATGCGGAAAGAACCTGAGGTCCCCTTGCTGGTCACCTGCTTGAGTATGCCCTTGTCCACCAGCCTCTTGAGCACTTTCTTGAAGCGCCAGGCGTTGCCGGTCATGTTGTAACCCGTGGTGATGAGAGCCTTCCTCAGGGTGGCCAGCGACACGAGGCTGCGTCCCCCCTTGTCTGCCATAACCTCCAGGATCACCGTGCATATGCTGGGCTTTCTGCAGGCTTTGGGGCAGGCGCGGTGCCCAGTCTTGCTCTTGCTAGGGACTCTCGACACACTGGCCTGATGGCCTGCACCGAGGGCACTGTTTGAGGCTGAGGGCGCAGAGGACGGTGGCATCAAAGTATCTTTCTGCATCTCTTCCTCCGGTGGCTGAAGGGGGGTGGGTGTGAGGACCTCCAGGATGGCAGCTGGAAATCTGCAATAGCTGGTTGTTCTGCGGGCAAGATGCGTCCCGGTGTCTGTCTCCCTCAGAGACTTCCTCCTAGGGCTCCGGCTCAAGCCTTCCTCTGAGTGGCCAGGAGGAGGGCCAAGGGTGAGCACCCGCGGCTGGTCTCAGCAGACTTGTGCCTCAGGTGCAGGGGGTGGGAAGCTTATCTCTGTGGCGACCTCAGGGGGACATTATGAGGCCACCAGAATCCTGGGAGGATCACAATGGCCCCACTGTTCCCTCCTGGGAGGGGAGGACAGGAGATGCCAGGTGCTCTGGGTGGAGGGCTGTGGATCCACACCTGTGCGCGTGTACATGTGTGAGCGCTGGCCAGCTTCAGGGCATTCTGAGATGCTGGTTTTAAGCCCACCGTTTTCAGCCCCCATCTCACCCCACTGGGTTGAGAAATACAGACATTTTTAGTTCAGAATTATGCCAACATTTATGAATTCTTACAGGGAACCAATTTCCAGTGAGTGAAATAATTCCTTGATCTACCTCAGTTGATTTAATTCCTTGATCAACTTTCTATACAAAGCAATGAACAGGTTATTTTTTTTCTATTTTCATTTTTAATTGATAGAATTTTTTTCTCCCGTGGAGATTAGTGATTTTTTCTATGTCAGTTACACGGTGGAGATTTTGTTCCTCAATTTTTTTTTTTGGCCTGTGCCAAATTTGATCGATTACATCTTCCACCATTGTGATTATGGATATTCTCTTCTGACCAGTTATTTCTACCACGTCCAGCTTTTCTGGGTCAGTGTTTTAAAAATTAATTTTTTTTATTTTTTAAGTCATTTATTGATTTGAGAGAGAGAGAGGGAACACTGACTTTTTGGACTTGCTGCTCCACCTACTCACGCACTCATTGGTTGGTTCTTGTACGTGACCCGACTGGGGATTGAACCCGCAACCTTGGCACATGGGGACAGTGCTCCAACCAGGGCCTGGGTCAGTTTTGTAGCTCTGATGGTATCTAGATCTGTTTCTTCCTCCAATTTTGAGTCAATAACCAATTTACCACGGGCAATATTAGCCCTTGTTGGTTTGGATTTTCTGATTTATTTCTGCAAAATCATTTTTTTCTCTTGAACAATGACTACCATTTTTCAAATTATCCACAAATTGTGATTCTACTGCTCTTCACCCATGTCAGATTTACTGGCTGAAAAGTCCCGAGGCCTCGACGACCCCCTCCTGCGGCCCATGGGGCAGAGCGGGGCTGGAGGTGTGCTGGGTAGTGTGTGTGTGTGTGTGTGTGTGTGTGTGTGTGTGTGTGTGTGTGTGTAGGAAGTCTGCCCCTTTGTTTTTTCATCTGCCCAAGTGCTGATGCAGGAGGACTGTGGTGAAAGGCACCTCAGCTCTGGCTTTTGCTCCTGCTCTGGGAGAACATCCCCAGAACGTTTTTCCACCTGTGTGTGTTGCTAAAGTGATGAGACCCAGATGTAGGGCTGGGCGTGGGGAGGGGGCCATTAACTGAAGCCCTTCCCCCACCGGGGCTTTGCTGCCTGGCTGCCTCCAGCCCTCAGCATCCATACACTTCTTGTTCCCTTTCCTCCACAGCCTTCCCTTGCCTGGGAATGGAAAATTGTGTTTTGAATAACTCTGCTTGCCAAATTCCAGACTCAAGAGCTCATTTTGACCCTCCCCTAGCCTTAGAGGGTGACTCCGCCTCCTCCCATTGGCCAAACAGGACTATGCCCTCCTCTTTCCAGGAGTGTGGCCCGTTCCGGAGGAAGCTGGAAAGTCCTTCCTGGAGTCTAATCTGTCAGGCTCTAGCTGGAGTCTGTGTCCACTAATTGAGGCTTGGACATGAGTGGGGATCACTTGCCCTCCCCCTGTTGATTAGTCACTCAGTAGCTTGTGCCCTGTCTGGTTGCTTCTGCCCTGTCTGGGGCCCCACCCATTTAAGAAAACCAACTCTTATTACTTGTAATGAAAAGCCCAGGCCGTCTGTCTGTCCTGGCAACAAGGTAGTCAAGGAAGATCTCTCCAGGCCGGGCCCCACAAATGTGGGTGGGTTTGTGTAGAAGGGACTGGAATCATTCCTCCACTGAAGGCCAAGTTTATCAGGCCTCCTTGCACTGGAGGTCAAGTGGGCTTGCCATGATAAAGTGGCACCAATGAGCATAGTAGCAGCTGAAGATTCCCTGTAATAACAGCTACCACCTGATGCATGCTGATCAGGAGACATTCTGTTTCTCCTGTGTTGACTCATTTCATTGCGTTATAGTCGTGGAAACAGTGGCACAGAGAGGTTAAGTAACTTGCACAAGGTCGCACAGCCAGTAAACAGTGGAACTCACATTCAAACCCAAGGCAAGTCTTCAGGCTTGATCATGGTGCTGCCCTGCTTGTCCGAACGAAGGAAAGCTTGCCTTTGGACAGCAGAAAGCAAGCCCGTGAGAATGAGGCTGAGCCTTCTGAGAAGAAATTGGACCCAGGGCTCAGGGAGGACTTTCCGAGGGGTGTGGCCATCAGCCAACGCAGGCCTGTGGAGGGGTGGAGCCCGGTGCAGGCCTCAAGAAGCTTTGGTTTGAAACAAGGGCAGGGAGACAAGACTCAGTGTCTGGAGCTACTCAATGCTGGGTGGGGTGGGAGCAGTCAACGTACAAAGGGAGAGGGGGACAGGTCTGAGGAGCCAAAAGATGACACAGGTAAGGCCTGGCAGGACTCGGGGAGCCAGCTCGGACAGAAGCTAGGCGGTGGGAGAAGGTGGAGGGTGCAGGTTCACCCAACTCTGACGGGGTTGGGGGAGGGCAGGGGGACTGGAGTTCAGTGGCGGGAGAGAGAATTAGGCGAGGGAGCTGAGTGCAAGAAGGGACCTAGAGGATCATCAGAATATAAAGACAGAAAATAAAGCCAGGCAGTTTCCCAAACACTCATTTAATCCTACAACCAGCCTAGGGGGTAGGCTCCATTATTAGACCCATTTTACAGGTGAGGAAACTGATACACAGATGGTGAAGCACCTTGTGAAGGACACACAGCTTTGAATCCAGGCTGCCTACACCCAGAGCTGGTACCATAGAACTTCCTGTCTGTGCCCCCCACCCCCCATGGGTGTCAGTCTCTCCCCTCATAATGGGTAGGGAGACTGTAGGGGGGCTCGGAGGCAGTGCCAGGCTGGGCCCCAACGTTGGGGGGCTGATTCCCAGAGCTGATGGCTCTGCCGGTCCTGCGACCCCAGCATCCAGATGGTCCACCACTGCAGCATCCGCGGGAACACAGAGGAGCTGCGACAGATGGCAGCCAGCCGAGACGTGCCCAGGCCACTCTCCACCCTGCCCATGTTCAACGTGCGCACGGGCGAGCGGCTGCCTCCCCAAGTGGACAGCGCCCAGGTGCCTCTCATCCTGGACCAGCACTGAGGGCCTGCCCAGGTGGGTGCAACGGGGCAGTGCTGGCCTTATTTCTGGGAATAAGGTGGGCTCTACCTCAAGGCTGGGGCAGGCGGTGGGGGATGTGGGAGGTCCAGGGGGGGTCACGTAGACCTGCCGCCTCACTGAGGCAGCCGTGATGGGCTGCTCAGCAGCGCCAGGGCTGTGCCCCGCAATGCCAAGTCCTTGGGGCCAGAGTGTCAGGGTAGGGAAGGCAGGCAAACCAGCCCTCACTCTCCCGTCTTGTTCCTGCTCCAGCCTTGGTCTTACCCTCCCTTCTCCCCCAACTGCAGAGCAGCTACCACCCAGGGCCGCATCCTTCCTACTGATTCGGGCGCCTGGCCCGATGGACTCCACGCTTGGAACAAGGAGAGAGATGGAAGTAGGGTGGGGTAAGGGTGTCTGGAGTCAGGACCCCCAGAATAAACACCTGCAGCTCTGCTCATCTACTGCTGCCGTGGTTTCTTCTCAGCTGTCTCCCCTAGCCCTTAGTGCCCGTTTCCCTCTCTTCCCTCTGGGAGGTAGGCTACCTTCCTTCCTCAGAGGTAGCCCGGGGCTGCCAGCCTGCCCTCTGGACTTGGCATGTGGCTGTTTTCTCAGATTCTCTGGTCCTGGTCTTGGTCTTAATCCTCACAGAACCTCACAATGAGGGACTACTGGATCGTTTACAGACAAGGAAACAGGCCCAGGGAGAGTACGTGACTTACCCAAGGTCATAGAGAATGCAAGTGTCAGAGCTTGGATTCAAACCAGGTGCGTCTATCTTCACACTGCCTTCTTGAGGGAGGGCTGAGAGGCTCTGGAAGCAGGAGATCCAGGCTCTCACCTGTCCAGATCCCTGGAGGGAGAGCCCCTGTGTAAGTCATGTAGGGAAAGAACCCAATCTAGACACGGAAAGAGATGCTGGCGTGCAGGACCCTCACTGCCCAGACTCAATACCCCCTGCCTGGGGGGCTCCTCCGGGGGCTTGGCTTTGTCTCCTCATGCACCCTGGAGAGCTCAGCTGGCCAGAAGGAAGCCCGAGCTTATTTTTCCCAGGTGGCTACAACCAAAGCAGGCTGCCATCCAGGCCACCAGTCTCAAATGTGACTGCTGCTTTGGAAGGACAAACCCAAGAGGGGCTCAGAGAAAGGATGCAGAGCAGAACAGCAAGGACTTTGGCCCAGGCTCTGGCTCCAGGTGGCACCTCCAAGAGAACTCAAACTAGGGCAGGACATCAGCCAGACGCCCCTGTGCCTCTAAATCCCCTTTCTAGTTCTGTGTACCACTATGGTGGAATATGGGATCCACCACTGTCCTGGAGCTGACTCTCAATCATTCCTGTCCACCCCCTCTCCGCCCAGGGGTGGTGAGTGGGGTGATGGAGGTGCACCGGGGGTTCCCTCTCACCTGAGACGGGGCCCAGGCTTGGGGCTGGTGGGTTGAATGGACCACGTGGGCCAGTCCGCAATCTAATGGAGGGTTCCTGAGGAGGGGGTTATCTCCAAATACTGTGTCCCGGTGTTCAGATATGGATGGCAGGGGGTCACAGGGCCTGCAAATTGTCCTTGGACCCCCTTCTCCTTTCTCTTCCCAGAATCCCTATCTTCAGAATATGTCCCAAATCCCTCCCTCCCAGGGCCTCCTCTCTAACCTCCCCAGTCCCACACCAGGCTCTCACCTCTGGACCCCACACAAAACCCCCGCCTTGTCCTCCCTGCCTCCTCCCTGCCCACCGGTCTCCTCTCCAACAGCAGCTGGGCTCATCCTTTATAGGGGAAAATCAAGGGGTCTTGCCCTGTGCTCTCAACTCTGACCAGGTGCACAGGCCTGTCCACCTCCCTGACCTCGGCACCCCACTGTCCCCGACTCGCGGGCTCCAGCCACACTGCCCTGCCTGCTAACACATGCATCTCAGGCTTTGGCCCCTGGTCTTCCCTCTGGCAGGAACCCAGAGTCCCCTCCAGGCCATGCAATGGACGACCTCCTCATTGCAAATGCCAGATCCTTAGAGAGGCCATGCCCCTCCTCAGAGAGCTGCCCTGTAGCCCAGCCTCGGGGCGCCAAACACTCCTCTCTCTCTGAGGAGGTCTGTTCTGTTTGGGGCCTTGTGGGGGTCTTAAGCTCCAGCAGGGCAGGATTCTGTGCGCCCCCAGGGGGCGCAGTGCCTGCACACAGTAGGCACTCTGGAAAGATGTTCTGCAGGAAGAAGGCCTGGGTTGCTCAGAGCTCAGTCGCTCCTCACTGGGCAAAGAGGGTGAGCAAAGCCATTGCTACTGCTTCTGTCACCGTGTTCTGCACCCCCACCCCTGCCTTGCCGGGCGTCCCATACCCATTAGTTAATCCCACAAGCACCTGCGGAGGCCGGCAGGGCTCAGTGCGTAGGCACTGAGAGCGCTCCACAGACGTTAGTTGAAGAAACGGTTCTTTGCGTGTCCACCCCCAAGCACACAGGTTCTCTGGCAAGCAGGTGCCCCTGACTCCTCATTTGCAGTTTCCTCCTTCCCCTGGGGCCCCTCCTCTGGCTGAAACCAGGAGTTGCACAGAACCTGCTCAGACTGGACTCTTGAGCAGCCAGCCTGCAGCCTGGGGCGGCTCCTCCCTGAATTCTGCCCCTGAGGAGGGAATGGCCCTCTGTGCTCCCACCTGGGCCTCTGCCCTCTTCCTGTGCCAGCTGGGACTGGAAGAGTTCAAGGCCAGCCCCTCACTTCCCTCCACTTCCCTGCTCTGCCTTGGGATCTTGGCAGTGCCTTCCCCCCTGCCCCCCCCACCCCAGCTCCTTGCAGCTCACGGGAGCCTGGCTGCCAGTCTGGGAGGAAGTGGCCCAGACAAGAGGTGGGGAGGACAGCGTGACTGCAGAGGACACAAGCCTTGCTGGTCACACGCACGCACGCACGCATGCCCAGCCACCCCTGGCAGAACGGGGTGGGGCACGGGCACACTCAGCACCCCTTTGCACACTGAAGGGTAAGATTCCACTGGGCAGTCATACCCTGTCCCTCCCCCCACACAGCCAAGGATGAAGGGCCACAGCATACCCCCACTTCCACCCTGAGATTCCACCTCCTCCTGATACTTGACCTTACACCTTGCTCCACCCCAGGCTCCTGCAATCCCTCAGCTGGCCCTGCCCACGTGGCCCCGTGAGCGGCCTCCACACTCGGCCTGACTCTAGATGTCCTCTCACCACCTCTCAGTCAGCAAGGAGGATCCCTGCCAGCCATGGGGACACGGGCCACCACCTGTGTTTGGTCCCAGCCCCCACCTGCACCCTTCTCCTTCACACACACACTGTACTTCACGGACAGCACCCTTGCTGTAGCTGTTGGGGGCGGGGGTTCGACTGGGCAGGGCTCAGACCCCAGCCTTTCAGCTCCCTCAGAGACATTCACCAGAACTACCTCCTTGGGCCCTCGTGAGAATCTGTGAGGGCCCGGGGCGTGCCTGGTACTGGGTGGCCCCCAAGCATGGACACATTATTACATACAAGCACTCACATGATCACCCCCAAACCAGGGGTCCATGGGACTGCCCTGCCCCCTGAGATCCAGGTTAAGTGAGCTCACGTTCTGTTCTGTGCCCTGTGGAGAGTTCAAGCTCTCCCTGTGAGCCTGGGACAGAGCCAAAACTTGCAAGCTCCAGGGCACGGGGCTGCTGCCCAGCACGGCACCGTCTGCCTCGGCAGCTGCTGGCTGCCTGTGGCCGCTGAGCACCGGAAACGTGGCCAGTCCAAATTGAGAAGGGCTGCCCGTGTAGTCAAAATGATCATCTTGGGGGATAGATTGGGTTAAATGAAATACATTATTATGATTAATTTCACCTGTTTCTTTTTATAGTTTTATTATGGCTACTGGAAAATTAAAATTACTTATGGGGCTTGTGTTATATTTTTACTGGGCCGTATGGGTTCCGTGGCGCTTCCTTTGCCTCCACTCCAGATCCACCCAAACCCAGAACTCAGCCCCTCCCTTGCTTCCTCCAGGCCTCTGTGCCTGTGTGTTTTCCAAAGCCTTGGGGACTGGGACGCAGTTCCCCACAACCGTGAAGTCGCCTACTACTTGATTGTGTGGCCTCCTTGTTCTAAAATGTGTTTTGGTCGCTACTCCATCCCTTCTTCCCCTTCCTCCCACTGCCTCACGCAGAGAAAACCCCACTTTCTCCAGCACCTGCGTGCACCAGACTCACCTCCCCTGGGCCTTGCCACAGGCGTCCTCTGCACAGCACTGACACCACGTGTAATGGTCAAATCGCCTTCCTTGACAAAGTCCAGCCTTCTTTCAGGGTCTCGCCTCCCGGTGGTCTCAGGACATCGCTCTGCTTTACTTGGTTTCCCCGGGGCACACCCCAGGAAGGGGACATGGGGACACAAAGACATAGCCGCTCACCAGCACTTGCCCTGGGACTTTAGGACGGTGGTCTTCCCTCCCACCCAGCCTCTCCTAATTTCCCTGCATTCCTCCCTTCCCCACCGGCCCCCATTCATCCTCATCACTAGACAGAGCCTCCTGTGCCCTCTGCCGTGCCCTCTGCTGTGCCTATGCACACACATCCCAAATGCTAGACCCATTCGTCCTCCATTTGTACAGGGTCTCTTCTGCTGCCGTGTGTGGGGAAGCTGTCCCCACGTATGCAGACCCCTCACTCACTCTGAACATGCATATAGGGCCCCTGTGAATACAGACACATCTGCTCACAGGTGGCTGGGCACCCAGAGAGTGAGGCACATGCCCAACCACACGGGGACGACCAGGTTGGACTTTACACTCACTCGTACATCTTGGCCACCATGTGGTCTCCCCCGCCCCCCGTGGGCCCCCCCCCCATCCACACACTCCACAAGCCCCTCACCCGAAGTGCCTGCACTCCGGCCAGGAAGCCCCTCCCAAGCTCTCTTCTTCCAAACCTCACCCAGCTCTGCCCAGGAGAGTCTTAAAGGCACCTGGGAAGCTGAGGGTAAGGAGTTGGGGGGAAAATCCACCACTTTTCAGTCTTAGAAAATCTTGCCAGGAGACAGGCTCACCTCACAAAAGGGACCTTGGATTCTGTGAGTAGGAAAAAAATAAAAAATCCAAACACATCCTTTTTCCTTTCTAGAATTTCCCATCTGCATCTGACTGAAAAATCAAACTCAGGAATATGGCCCATTTCCTCAGAGAAAAGCGAAGGGGAGTCCCTCGGAGCAGCGGTGGGAATGGGGTGGGGGGGCAGCGCAGTGCCGCCAGGAAGGGGCAGCAGGGTCTGGGGGAGCCGGTCGGCGCGGCTGTATTTAGGGCAGCTGTGATGTCAGCGGAAAGGAGGGCTTGAGGTAGGAATGTGGCACAATGGCCCCTTTGTCCCCCTCCTCTCGTGCGCTGCACACACACTGCAGCCACACTCTGCCCTCACACCACGTGGTACAGGCACTGCCACCACCACAGCCCTGACATTCGGTGGCGTCACCTCAGGTGCCCTGGTGGGAGCGTGCACACGCATGCTCGTGCACCCATGAGTAGTGTGGTACTAACACCCGTGTAGTGACTCCTCTGCCCAGAGCTGCACTGCCTAGCACGGCTGCCGCTGCCCACAGGTAGCTCTTAAAGTGAATTGCAGGTAAGTGCAATTTAGAATTGAGTCCCTCAGTTGCACTATCCACACATCCAGTGTCCACGTGTCCACTGTGTGGACAGCACAGCAGGACTGCCCTTCCATTGCTGCAGAAGCTCTGACCCAGGGCCTTCCACCACCGTTGGCTCACATGAGGGGCTCCTTGGCACTTGCTCTTCATCTCATACTTGCTCGCTCCTCTGCAGGGAGGCACACACAGCTCCACGTTCTCACCCAGAAGGCTTGCCTTGCTCTCCTCTCTAGCCTTCCAGTATCTATGCACGATTGGTGCCAGCCCCGCACCTTAGCACCTGGCCTCTGGCCTCGGTCAGCTTTGCTTGGCCTGGAGAGACTAGCAGGGCAACCAGGTGACAGCGGACAGTGACCACACCTGGTATTCAGGCTCAGGTGGATTTTGTAGATGTGGAGGGCTTTGGGAAGTCAGCAGGGGCAAGCTTGGCCTGGGTAGGGCAGGAGAACGAGGGGACACGAGACACTTGAGTGTGGCCTGGAGAGTTGGGGGTGAGCCAAAGCAGAGATAAAGGAAGTCACCTCCAGACAGGGAGAGAAATAAGGGCCTGCGGTGGGAAGTGCGGTGCATTTGGGGGAATTTCTATCGCCCTTTTTGGCTGGTGCGCAGGTGTGGATAGGGGGAGGGCCAGGGAGAATGGACAGGTGGGTGGCAGCCAGAAAGTGCCTTGAATGCCAGGCTCAGGATGCTTCTGGACTCCCCCAGAGGGCAGGTGGGGATGGGGTGAGACAGCCAAGGGCCCCAATGGGCTGGAGGTCCAGGAAAATGGGGACTACCTAGGCAAGTGCCGGGCAGGATCACCAATGGACCAATCCATCACCACAACACCAGGTAATTTGCCTATGAATAAATCTTCCTTTACTTGCTGTGATTTCTTACCCTCTTTAGACTAATTCCTTTTCAACACTGTCCTCATTGTGGTAGAAGTGCTAATGATGAATTATTCAAGGCCATAATGAATAATAGCTCCACGACTGCTTCATGACGGCCACGTATGAGCCCTGAAGGGCATGCTCTTGGCAGACTTTTCCACCTCTCTGGAGTCCTGCCTCTGAGCTTGAGGCCCTAAGGCCTTGGGTGGGAGGTGGGGACAAATGTCACCTTCTCCCTGTCTCCAGGTCTCTGGGCACCTGGTCAGTTCTAGGCTTCTGAGCCTCTGGATCTTCTGTGTCCCCACCGACTGCACACTACTGTCCCCCTTCCCTGAGATTGGGGAGCTGACCTATTGCCCCACCCCCACCCCCTTTGGAGCCTCAGAGTCTCAGGCAGGCAGGGAGGAGGCCAACTAAGGGGAAGGGAAACAGAAGGGGAGGGAGAAGCAGGAGGAAGAGACAAGAAGTTTTAAAAGGGTAAGGAATAGGCAGGGGGCAGGAGCTGGGTGAAATGACCTCTCCAGGCCACCCCACACCCAAGGGTGGGGGTCATGTTCTGGGGCCAAGAGGGATCCAGCACATGCTCAGCAGGGCCTGCCACCTTCCAGGTAGCATCCACAAGGACCTTGGCTGCAGCCCTTCAAGGACACTGGACTGACCCCTCCCTCCTTCCCCCGGGAGCCCAGGAGAATGAATAAGCAGGAGGCTGTCCTCCTTCCTGGTCTCCTCACAGCCCTCAGTGCAGCTCGGGAACCCCCTGCCTGCACTGTACTGCTTGGTGCTCCTTTGGGGGAACTCAGAGAGGGCAGGGAGGGAAGAGGCCAGATGACTCTCCATGTTGGCTCAGGGAGAGGCCTTATGGAGGGCTTCCAGGTACCCTCCACAGTCCCAGCTCCCTCACCCAGGCGTGGGGCTCCCAGCGCCCCACAGGCAGTGCCTTCCCAGGTCCCCCACCCCTGCAGAGTGCCCACAGCAGTGGAGAGGGCAGCAGGGTTGACGGCTTTGATGGGAGAGTGGGCCTGAGGTTTGGGCAGCCCGGAGTCTGGAGGGAGGCCTGTGTGTGTGTGTGTGTGTGTGTGTGTGTGTGTGTGTGTGTGTGTGTGTGTGTGTGTGGTGTTGCTGCGATGTGCCTTGCCTGTGTGCACTGTAAGGGAGAGAGGGGCACGGGGAGACGTGTAACAAAGGTTGATGAGGAAGGGAAGGAAACAGGTTAAGGCATAAAAGAGACAAGGGGAGGGGAGAGGGACCATGGAGGGTGCTAGATGGGGAGGAAGAGGGGCAGAGGGGTAAGAAAAGAAAGGAGAGCCCACCCCCTCCCACTCCAATGCTCCCTCCCAGGTCTCTCCTCCCCCTTCCCCACCCCCCAACTCCAAGGAAGGAAATTAGGAGGCCACTGCAGATATATTTGGGTCATTTCCACATGCTTTATTCCAGCAATCAAAATAATTAAAAACATCTCAAATTATTATACACATACAAAATAGGTACAGAGTCTCTCGCTTCCTCCCACCCCAGGGGGAAAACTGCTTTGTGCTTTGGGAAATCTGTGCTCTGAAACCCAGGAGAGAGGGTGCAGGACAGACAGAGAGAGAGGGGTGTGAGGATGGGAGGCAGCTGAGGAGGGGGGGGTTCAGAAAAGAGAGAGGCCTGAGCAGGCGAGGGAGTGGGGAGAGAGGGCGAGGAGTGAGTGGCACCCTCTCCCCTGTGTTAAATAGCACCTTAAGAAAATTCACATGAGTCCCCATCCACCAGAAAAAAAAAAAAAAAGCCAAAGAATTAAAAAGACTTTGAACAAAAAGGAACATTTGCTGGCCTGGCAGGGGGGTGGCTTCTCCACTTCTATAGCACCAGTGATCCCCTGGCCACCCCACCCCACCCCATCACAGAGATGTAGCACCTTTGATATAAAACGGGGAGCCCCTCCCACCCCGCCCCACCCCACCCCACGCAGTTGCCCGGTGACACAAAAAGAGGTAGTCTTTTCAGCAACACAGTTACACAAGGAACAGAGGTCGCTCCCCCCCAGCCCTGTTGCACGCACGGAATGGACCATTATTTCCACTCTGTCCTGGCCCCTCCTGACTTTCCTCCAAACCCTGTGTCAGGGGGGCCAGTGGTTCCCCCAGGCATGCCCTCCTCAAAAATGAAGAGAGGTGTGTTGCCGGGGCCAGAGGATGCCGGACGATAAAGCTTCTTTGGCAGTCTGAGAACCCTAGGTCCCCCCATGGTTTGGGGGTGCTGGGCAAGGGGAGCGGGCTGGGAGTAGAGGGTCGTTTGGGTGTTTTAGCATTGCCTTTGGTTGCTGGGCAGGCAATGCATGGTTTCCTGTGTCTTTAGGGGAGACTTAGATTTGGGGAGCAGTGGAGGGGCAGCCCCAAGAAGGCATGGAGAAAGGAGTAAGAAGGGTGGTGTTGGGGTGTCATAAGCCCAATGGGCAGGAAGGGACTTATCCCCACATGGGTCTTCAAGCAAGTGGACCAAGCTTCCTTTTTTAAAAAGTTATTTATTTATTCTTTTTTTTTTTTGTTTTTGGTGAGGTTCAATGCGTTTTTGGCTTTTGGTCATGTTCAGTTGGTCAAAGATAAAAACTAAGTTTGAGAGATGAATGCAAAGGGAAAAAAATTTTTCCAAAGTCCATGTGAAATTGTTTCCCATTTTTTGGCTTTTTGGGGGGTTCAGTTTGGGTGGTTTGTCTGTTTCCACGGTCAGGGGCAAGTGGGTTGGGTGGGAGGGAGCCAGGTTGGGGCGGAGGGAGTTTACAGGAAGCAGACAGGGCCAATGTCGATGCCGAATTCCTGGTCTGGGGCGCCAATGTCCAAGGGGGCCACATCGATGATGGGCAGGCGGGAGGTCTTGGTGGTTTTGTATTCGATCACTGTCTTGCCCCAGGTTCCGGTGTGACTCTGGGGTGGAGGGGAAACAACGGGAGAGGGGCGTCACCAAGTGGGGAAGATGAGGTGTGGAGAGCTATGGCCTGTTCGAAACACCAATGCCCAGGGAGGGGCCCTGTGGGGGGGCTCACCGTGCAGCCGTCGTGGGTGACAGTGTACGTGAAGCGGCTGTTGCCCTCGGACCGGAGCTCGATCTCGTTGGAGCCCTGGAGGAGCAGAGACTTCTTGAGGTTGCCTGTCTGCTGGTCCATGTAGGCCACGCTGTTCTTGCAGTGGTAGGTGATGTTCTGGGAGGCCTCGGTGGACATCAGGCGCAGGAAGGTCAGCTGGATGGCCACATCGGCGGGGTCGGAGCCCTGGCCGCCGTACTCGAACTGTGAGGGGCAGGGAGAGCAAAGAGTGAGTGACCGTGCTGGAGGCTCCGGTCCCGGCCTCCCTTCCTGGAATCCTCGGACAGCAGTGTGAACTCCCACATCCAGGCATGGCCTCACTTGCCCATGGGCACCCTCCGTCTGAGCCAGGATCACGGGTCCAGGACCCCAGCTTCCTAGCCTGGCTCTGTCTGGTTGAGAAGCCAAGAGCACCCAGGACTTCCCTCACACCCCCTCAGAGCCCTCGGCCAGCCCATCTTATAAGAGGGGCTCCGGGGTCCAGCTCACACACCTGGGATCCGCCGGTCATGCTCTCGCCGAACCAGATGTGCTTCTTCTCCTTGGGGTTCTTGCTGATGTACCAGTTCTTCTGGGCCACGCTGGGCTGAGTGGGGTACACGCAGGTCTCTCCTGTCTCCATGTTACAGAAGACCTTGATGGCGTCCAGGTTGCAGCCTTGGTTGGGGTCGATCCAGTATTCTCCTGCGATGGGGCAGGGCAAGGTGGAGTCAGGGGAGGCCTGGGAGGTGGGCCACACATGGGCATCGAAGCCCCTCGGGGCTAAGCCCTGTCACGGCGGGAGGAGGAGGACGGGCACGGGGTGGGCATGTCCGCACCGTTCTTCCAGTCAGAGTGGCACATCTTGAGGTCGCGGCAGGTGCGGGCTGGGTTCTTGCGGCTGCCTTCAGGGCTTCGGATGTTCTCGATCTGCTGGCTCAGGCTCTTGAGGGTGGTGTCCACCTCGAGGTCACGGTCACGGACCACGTTGGCATCATCAGCCCGGTAGTAGCGGCCACCATCGTGAGCCTTCTCTTGAGGTGGCTGGGGCAGGAAGCTGAAGTCGAAACCCCCGCTGGGAGGACCGGGAGGACCGGGAGGTCCGGGAGGGCCAGGGGGACCCTGCACAGAAAGAGAGGAGAGTGGGATTTACCTGAGGTTGAGTCTTCTCAGGGCCAGAAGGCCATGGACAGACAGGGTGGGGGGGCTACATACCACAGGACCAGCATCGCCAGTGCGGCCACGGGGACCAGGGGGGCCGATGGGGCCTGCAAGGCCGTTGAGTCCATCTTTGCCAGGAGCACCAGGAGAGCCGGGGGGACCCTGCAGAGGGGAAGGTGGTTAAAGAAAGTCTGCCAGAAAGCACAGGACCACCCCGACTCTGGCACAGAAGGCCACCACCCTCCCTGCCTGCTGCTCCTCAGTGCTCATTCCCACAGCTGGGCCAGTGAACACTTTGTGGGAGGCATTAGTGGGAGGGGGATGCCAAGGGCTAGGTAAGACGGTCTAGGGCCCTTCTGCCCTTCCTTCAACCCCTGTCCCTGGACCCTTCTCCAAAGAGGCGAGGAACACCAGTCCCAGGCAAAGGGCCATGGAGTGAGTTTGGGTTTGGTGCCCCAAAGAGGAGATAGAAAGGCATGACTTACACGGGGACCAGCAGGACCAGAAGCTCCAGAGGGACCTTGTTCACCAGGAGAGCCCTGAAGGACAGATGCAAAGGCAATTTAGGCCCAGTGTGGATCAAATGAGGCTAACACCCTGCCCTTCACCCCCCACTATTCAGGGTGTCTATAGGCTGAGACCCCTCCCACAGTCCCTCTCTGTGCACCCCTCACCCTCTCAAAAACTCCTTGGAAATGCCCATAAATCTTCAGATCCCAGTCCTCCTCACCAGGGAAGAGTGGGAATGACTACCCAGAGGGGGAAACTGAGTCAAAGTGCCCCCCCCCCCCACCATCACACAGCAAGGCATGGGGAAATGATAAAAGAAGACTCAATGGTAGCTGGGGGTGCTACTGAGCATACTCACGGGAGGGCCAGGGGGACCCTGGAGACCGGAGAAACCGCGGTGACCCTTTATGCCTCTGTCGCCCTGTTCGCCTGTCTCACCCTTGTCACCACGGGGGCCTTGGGGTCCCTAGAAGAGTGGAAGAGACAGATTGTCAGGAGGAAGGTCCATTAGCACTGAGTGGGGTGCTGTCCACACTTGGACAAGGGTTCTGAGGACATGAGGGCCAGGGCAGGGCACTTACAGCGGGGCCGCGGGCACCAGCGGGGCCGATGGGACCAGCAGGACCAGAAGGACCCTGAGGAAAGCAGACGGCATCAGATCCTGGCCAGGGAGGCCCCAGCCAAAGGCTAGCGTGGCATGAGCTGCAGGGTGGGGCCGCCCCTTAGCCAGATCCTCTTTCCTCACATCCTTGTCCACTATGTCCATCTGTCCTAAGCTCCAGATGAAACTTCATGTGAATTCAGGCTTCACATGAGCTGGTACAATTACCTGGGCACAACCCAATTCCTCGGGGGAGATGGGGTATTGTTGGGAGAGGAGCCTCTAGGCTGAGCTGTGGCTTGGTGTTTTCAGGGGGTGGGCAAGGGGTCAGCTACCTTACAAGACTCCTCTCCTCCCCCCTCCCACCTGGGTGAAGTCAGATGTCCATCTGCAGGACCCAAGGCATGCCTAGAAGGTCCCCGGCCTGACAAGAAGCAGCAAATGGGAGTCCAGCTACTTACAGTCTCACCACGGTCGCCACTCTTGCCAGCAGGGCCAACGGGGCCAGGGGCACCGGGAGCACCAGGAGCACCAGGGGGTCCAGCAGGGCCAGTCTCACCACGGTCACCCTGGGAGGGGCGAGTAGGGAAGTGCAGGTCAGCCCCAGATAAAGGGGCCAGGCCAGGGCAGGGGAGCAGAAGATGCAGCTGTGGTCCTGGGGTGCAGCTGTCTTACTTTGGCACCAGGAGCACCATCTCGTCCAGGGGAGCCTTCAGCACCAGGAGATCCCTGCAGACAGAGGGCGAGAGGTAAGCATCAGCCAGGAGGAGGAGGGAGCTTCAGGCCAAGGCCAAAATGGCCATGCTGATGGCATTGGCATGGGGCTGGCAACTGCTTACCTCACGTCCAGACTCGCCAGGGGGTCCAGCCAGTCCAGGGGGGCCCATGGGACCAGGGGGGCCACGTTCACCACTTGGTCCAGAAGGACCTTGTTTGCCAGGTTCACCCTTAGATAGAAGAAAGAGTCAGGCAAGAGATGGGGTTGGGGAGAGCCCAAAAGCCCCCCGGTCACCCAGCACATCAGCCTAACTGGTTCCACCACCCCCATCCTGCATCCCTCCAAGTCCTGTGAAAATTCTCGCGGTGCCCCAAGATGCGGGGGCACTCACAGAGGGGCCAGGAAGACCAGGGAAGCCTCTTTCTCCTCGCTGACCAGGCAGGCCGACCACACCACGTTGTCCAGCAATGCCCTGAGGTCCAGGGGTACCGGGAGCGCCCTGTGGGAAGCAGAGAGTGGTGAGGTGCCTTGTAGTGTCCAGGGACCATGCCCACGCCCCAGACCCCTCCGCAGCTTGTACTTACAGCAGGTCCATCAGCACCAGGGGCTCCTTTCTCACCAGCAGGGCCAGGGGGACCAGGGGGACCAACTTCACCGGGACGTCCAGCGGGGCCAGTCTCACCACGGGGGCCTTTGCCACCTTCTTTGCCAACAGGGCCAGGAGGGCCAGGGGGTCCAGCATTTCCCTGGACGAGGAGAAGAGGAACTGTCAGATTCCAGTGGATGGTGAAGCACCACTGAGGCCTCTGCCAGGCCTACTATGCTCCTGACAGTCTCCCGTGCCCCTTCCTCCTCAAGCAGTGGAGTCTCCTTCTCATACTCACAGAGGGGCCGGGGGGGCCAACGCGGCCAGCAGCACCAGGGAAACCAGTAGCACCCTAGCAGAAGAGGACAAAGAAGCCATCAGGATGAGCACAGACCCCTCAAATGGCCCTACCTCCAAACTAGAGGTGAGGAGTCTTAGCAGAGACACAGGGCAAGATACTCACAGGGGGACCAGCACTGCCACGAGCACCTTTGGGTCCAGGAGCACCAACGTTACCCTGCAGGAGAGCACAGAGGCATCAAGGCTGGGCCAGTCCTGGGTCCAGGCCTATTGGCAGCTCAGGGTCCAGAGCATGAGATACTCACAATGGAACCAGGGGGTCCAGCGGGTCCAGCAGGGCCAGGAGGACCAGCATCGCCTTTAGCACCAGCATCACCAGGTTCGCCTTTAGCACCAGGTTGGCCATCAGCACCCTGAGGGGGGAGGGGGTGTGGTAAGCAGAGGAGAGGGCTGTGCCAGAGTAACAAGTCAGATTGTTCCCTAGGGCGGGGCTAGGACATAAGCCCGGGCAGGAAGATGCTTGAATGGGAGAGGATCCCCTCCCAACTCAGGTCGAGGCCTCTATCTTCAACCAGTCACCCAAGGACCCCAGTCCAGGTGGATGATGAAAAATGAAGGCAGTCTTGATACTCACAGGGGGGCCAGCGAAGCCAGCAGGGCCGGGGGGACCAGGCTCACCACGGTCTCCCTAGAAGAAAAGGAGGCAAACTAGAGAGATGCCCTGACACGGGGGAGGCGGGTGGGGCATGCTGAAGGGACAGATGAGAAGGAGGGGCCCTGAAGAGCATTCTCCAGGGACCAGGGTGTGGGAGCAAAGGTGGAGGAGGGATAGAAAGAGGGTTGGGGTAGAATGAGGGGAGAAAAGGGCCAAGGATGGGGCATTAACCGGGTCTTCTGTACTTACGGGGGCACCACGAGCTCCGGTGGGACCAGCAGGGCCGCTAGGACCACTTTCACCCTGAGAGGGAGGGATGAGACACCCAGGGTCAGGGCCCACCCTAAATACTCCTGGCAGATGATCCCAGGAGAGCCTCCCCTCCCCCACCTCCGGGTTGTCAGCTCAGAATGGCAGCACCTGCCTTCCCCTCGGAGCCATGCCCAGGCTTGGGAAAGCTGCGTTAGGGAAGAAGGTAGGGAGGCAGCTACCTCACCTTGTCACCAGGGGCACCAGCAGGGCCAGGAGGACCAATGGGGCCAGTCAGACCTCGGGCACCGTCTTTGCCAGGAGCACCATCAGCACCTTTGGGACCGACATCGCCCTAAAAACATGGGAAAGCCTGAGACTTCTGTGTGAGGCAAGATGACAACTTACTGTGTCTTGTGGTGTCTGAGACCCCTCCCCAGCTCTGCCCTTCCCCCGCGCATGCTGAAAACTTAAGTCTTTTTCAGAGGAAAAGATGCCCGCCTGAGGAAGTTATGAGGCCCTGCCTTGTGCAGAGGAATGAATAAGGAATGGCCCATCCAGGAGGAAGCCCCACCTCTCGTTGCCAAGGTAACTCATGAGGAGAAAAGGGCCTGGACCACAGGTAGAGAATGCATCAGCAGAGGCCAGAGGGGAAGAACGCAGGGAGGGGAAGGAGAGGCTGAGGGGTCCAGAGCAGGCAGAGAATGGGAACCACACAGGGTCCAGGGGAGGACAGTTGAACTTACTCTATCACCCTTAGGGCCTGGAAGACCAGCTGCACCTCGTTCACCAGGCATTCCCTGAAGGCCAGGGGCACCCTGGCCACCGGGGGCTCCAGGGGCACCAGCATCACCCTATGTGACAAAGAGGACTGGAGTGAGGCTTGAGGTCCTGGGACTAGGTCATAGTCTTGAGGCCCCTCTTAATGTCTCTCAGGGTTAGTTCAAGGGCCAAAGACAGGCCCCCGTGAAGAGGAAAAGCTCACAGTCCAGAACTTCAGGCTGTACCTGATTCCACCCCAGCCTTGTCCCCTACCCCTCCTGCATATCTAGGTGGCTTTGGTCATAGCCAGGTGTCCCCCAACAAGGGACAGGGGTGAAACCTGGTCCCTGTGCTGTCCTTACCTTAGCACCATCATTGCCAGGGGCACCGTTGGCCCCACGGGGACCAGCAGGACCGGGGGGACCTTGCACACCACGCTCACCAGGGAAACCTCTCTCGCCCTAGGAGAGTAGGAAGGACAGGATACGTGATGGTGGTCCGGAGACAGGGCTGAGCACGGGGCGTCTGGGTGGGAGCTGCAGAGGCTCTACTTACTCTTGCTCCAGAGGGACCAGGGGCACCGAGGTCTCCAGGAACACCCTGAGGGGGAGGGAGGGACAGACCGTGAACAAAGGCCACCCAGCCCCTGAGCAGGAGAGAACACCACTGCCCTCCTGCTGTGGGGGTGGCCTTGGGGTCTGTGATTAGAAACCAGTGTCTCTACAGCACTGAACTGGGGTCGTCCCTCTACTCTGTACTCCTCGTCGAGATACATCAATGATAAACACCCCCAATTCTGGGTTCAGGGAAAGTCACAGAGTATTCGTGCATTACTGAAAGAAGTCATCAGGCTAGCTGCTGAGTGGCTCCTTCCAGATCAGATCATGCACAGGTGCAACTCTCAGCTTCCCTCCTGTGCAGTTCCCTTCATGATGGGAAGTCCTTCCTGGTGTCTAACCACAATTCCTCTAGCTGATGGTGTCTAATTAGCTAGGAGGCTGGCCTCTTCCTCTATACTCTCTACCTTCCTGCCTCACTGGCTGCCGCTACCTCTTACCTGTTCACCGGGTTTGCCTGATTCACCAGGAGGACCAGCAGGGCCAGGAAGACCCTGGAGGGGGGAAATGGGGAAGAAAAGAGAAGGGGATTAGGATCCAGAAGAGAACAAAGGGAAACTCACAACCTCCTCCAGTCCCCTGACAACTGAGAGGCCTCACCTGGAATCCGGGGGAGCCAGCTGGGCCTTGTTCACCTCTCTCACCAGCAGGGCCCTGTCAAGAGAGAAGCTGTGGTCATAAGAAGACCCAGGAGAGCAGGGGCAGGGGGTGTCATCCCTCTCCTGCTCCACTGTGCCCCCTCCCTGGGCTCCCCCTATGAGGGACACTTACAGCAGGGCCAGGAGGTCCCTGAGCTCCAGCTTCTCCATCTTTGCCAGCAAGACCCTGTGGGAAAACAGCAAGGAAAGACTCAGGGAGGTGAGGTGGCTGAGAAAGACGGGCAGGTGGGCAGGGCCTGGGGCTGGGGTCCTGGTGCTCAGGGATGGTGATGGGGTGATGGCTGTGAGTCTCCTGCGCCCCTCCTGCAGGGAGGGGAACGTATAAGATACTTACCACAGCTCCAGGAGGTCCAGGAACACCTCGCTCTCCAGCTTTACCGGGCTCTCCCTGGGGCGAAAGAGTCAGAGTTGAGGGGGCTGAAGTGGGAAACCAGGGCCTCCTGGGTCCCTCCTGTTTACTTGGAGTGGAGTTTTTAAAGGGACTTTCTTATCTACCAGCTCCGACGCTGAGGAAGTGCCTTTGCTGACTTCCACGCTGACCCCTTAGCCTCTCCCCCACACCACTTGCCCCTCAGGCTCATCCCTCCCCTCTCTCCTGTGGCCCCTGAGCTGCACAGGGCTTCCATCTTCTCTGATCTCTCTGTTTGAGCCTCAGAGAACCCCCAAGATGTGGGGGTGACTCATATAAAGGGCCCATCCCATCTCTACATGTATGGGGGGCGGGGGGCCACTAACAACACTTATCCCCAGGGATGGAGCAGTGGCAGCAGTGCTGGAGGAGGTCCCTCATTTCATGAATAGGGAGACTGAGGCCCAGAGAGGGGCAGTGAATGTCCTGAGGCCACACAGCAAGTTAGCGACAGAGCTGGGCCCAGAGACCAGGCCTCTCGCCTCCCAGTGTGTCTGTCCCTGGCTCAGTGAGGCTCCTCGCCAAATACTCACAGCAGCGCCTTTAGGTCCGGGGAATCCCATCACACCAGCCTGCCCACGGGCACCGGGGGGGCCTGGAGGTCCGGGGCGACCATCTTGACCAGCGGGACCCTAAGAATGGAAGTCACAAGCAGAGGTGAGAACAAAGGGTGGGTGGTCAGGAGAGTGGGAGAGGGCCTGGGGGGAGGGTGGAGAGTGATACTTACAGTGGGGCCGGTTTTGCCGTCAGGACCAGGGCTGCCAGGGCTTCCGGTCAGACCCTGAGGGGGAGCAGAGAGGTGTGAGTGGGCTGGGAAAGAGGGGTGACGGGGGAGGGTGAAGGCTGTGGTACGGGGCACTCCAGAAGGCAGATCCTCGGCCCTGCTCCAGAGTACCTCATCCCAGACCCAGCACGGGGCAGGCAGGGTTCTGGGCCAAGCTGGGCAGAGGGCTGGGGTCTTACCTTGGCACCAGGCAGACCAGCTTCACCGGGGCGACCAGCTTCACCAGGAGAGCCTTTGGGGCCAGCGGGGCCAGGAGAACCACGTTCACCAGCGGGACCCTGGTTGGGGGTGGGGGTCACAGAAACAGTTAGGGTCTCAAGTCTAGGCCTCTTCCTCCCAGGGAGGTGAGGGGTTTGAGGGGCATTGTTGGAGGTGGGAAGGTCAAGGTGAGGTTGAATATGAAGGGAGAAGTCTGTAGCGCCAGCAGGAGCACTAATGACTGGCAGCAGGGACAGAAGTGAAGGGCAGGGAGCAGTAGGGTCAGCCTCCAGCCACAAAGAGAGATTACCTTGGGACCAGCAACACCATCTGCACCAGGGAAACCACGGCCACCAGGTCCACCCTGCAGGAGGAGAGGAGGTCAGTGAGCTCAGCCATGGAGCACTGGCCTGGCACTGGGGACAGAGAAGGGGGCACTTACACGCTCGCCAGGGGGTCCAGGCAGGCCAGCAGGTCCAGGTTCACCTCGGGCTCCTCGCTTTCCTTCCTCCCCAGCAGGGCCAGGGGGTCCTTGAATACCAGGGGCACCCTGAAGAGGGCAGAGAGGAGGGGATAGTCTGTCGTGAGGGGCTGTCCTGGTGCCAGCTCCTGAGCAGGCTTGAGGCTGGGCCTCCAGCACCAGGGGCTCCCATTCCTCCCTGGGTCTCCTTCAAGGGGTTCCCAGGCAGACAGACTGAGCTGCAGGGACACTTACAGGCTCTCCCTTGGCACCAGCGTCTCCTTTGTTGCCAGGAGCACCAGGTTCACCCTGTGTGGGGGGGAGGAAAAGAGCATGAGCAGAGAGTTGGGGGTGCTCAGTTGGCCTCAATCCCCAGACAAGGGCCACACTGGAGCCAGCACTGAATGGGGCAGAAGAGAGCAGTACTTACGCTGTTACCCTTGGGACCAGGAGCACCACTGGGGCCCTGGGGTCCAGAGGGGCCTCGGGCGCCAGGGAAGCCAGGAGCACCAGCAATACCAGGAGCGCCCTGTAGGGGGCAGAAAAAGTTGAGCCTAGGAGTGAAGGGCACAGGGCAGGTGGGAGATGGGCATCAGGGGCAGCTCTGAAATCTGTGGGACACTTACATTGGCACCTTTAGCACCAGGCTGTCCATCAGCACCAGGGTTTCCCTGTGGCACAGAAAGAGGTGGGTGAGTGACAGGCAAGGACTCTGACTTGGCGGGGAGGGGCACAGGGCACTAAAGAGGCAATACTTACAGCAGGGCCAGCAGCACCAGCAGGGCCAGGGGGGCCGGGTTCACCACGCACGCCCTGGGGACCTTCAGAGCCTCGGGCTCCTTGTGGACCAGCTTCACCCTGGATGGGAAGAAAGGACATGGCAGAAGCCACTCTAGGTGCCCAACCTCACCTTTGGAAGGTGGGGGATGAAGGGCAGGGAGAGGAGACCAAGAATCAGGAGTCCAAGGTCAGAGAAAGGGATCTCAGGACACAGGTGCTGGGGAATGGGCTTCTCTCTTGCCAGTCTGGGTCCTTCTGGTTTGAGGAGTGAGGAGACACCTTGCCCACGGGAGGTATACCTCAGAGAGGGGTCTCACCTTAGCACCAACAGCACCGGGGAAGCCAGGAGGACCAGCAGGACCAGTGGGACCCTGTGAATGAAAGAGATGTTGGCAAGAAGGAAGGTGGCAGCTGCAAGTCACACCCTGGGACAGAAGAGGTCTTGGGGTTCAGACAAACACAGCCCACCCCAGTGTTATCCCCAAGAGCTAGCACCGAGCCCCTGTTCACTCCCAGGCACCGAGGTCTAGCGGCCACACTTACAGGGGGGCCAGCAGCACCAGTAGCACCGTCATTTCCGCGAGCACCCTGCGGAAGAGAAGGGAAGCCTTGGTCATATCCACTGAGTTTTAACTGGGCCTGGTAGCTCCTGGGGAACCCCTTCTGGAGCCCAGGAATCCCCCAAGGGGCCAGGAATACTTACAGCAGGGCCAGGGGCTCCAGGGCGACCTCTTTCACCAGGCAGACCACGGGGGCCCTGACAACCAAACCAAGAAAAGCCAAGTGAGATGGGAGGCACACCCCTTTCCTTCAAGGCCCCATCTTGCCCCCCCCCTCCTGCTCCCTCTCTTCCTTCTAGAACAGGACACACTCACCATCTGACCAGGAGCTCCATTTTCACCAGGGCTACCAGGCTCCCCCTATGGAACAGAGAACAGAGTTAGGGATTCCTTCATGGTGGGACTGGGCAGGAGGCGGAGGACAATGACATTCAGACAGCCTCTTACCTTGGGGCCAGCAGGACCAGCATCTCCCTTGGCACCATCCAAACCACTGAAACCCTAAGATAGAAAAGAGGGCCAAGGTAAGACTCTGTGGAGGGGGCAGACCACCTTGACACCCACCCAGACTTAAGAAGGAGCCTCAGGAGGCCACCGCAGCCACCACCACCACCACCCCCCACCCCCCACCCCGGTCTCTGAGCTGGACTGAACCTCAGCTGGTGCAAGGTCTCATGCAATCCCTTTATCTGGATTTCCTTCCCAATGGAGGGATGTTCTTTGGGATGTCTACTCTCTATCCCTTGGGACTGCTGCAGCTGCCACCACCATAACACACACCAGGGCCCTTTGGGGGAGGGGCTGGGACTTTGGGAGCTTAGATGACTCAAAAGGGACTCACTCTGTGTCCTTTCATTCCAGGGAGACCAGCTGTTCCAGGCAATCCCCGAGCACCCTGGGGAGAAAAGAAAAGAAAGGCAGGGCCATGAGAAGACACTCCTCTGGACACAGCTCCCAAATGAAGCTCAAACACAGCCAAGCCGGGGGGCCAGCCACACCATCGTGCTCACCTGAGGTCCAGGAGGCCCACGCTCACCGGGGCGACCAGGCTTTCCAGCTTCACCCTGAAAGGGAGAGAAAAGGCCTTCATGCCCATGCCCCTAGGCTGGAAAGGTGAGGAAGGTCTGAATCTTCCTGGGCTTCTTGGGCTTCTTGAAGGTCAGGCTTAGGGGCACATAATCTTATCTTTGAATTTAGAGTGCAATTTAAATCTACCATGAAACCCTTGTCAGTGAATTTTAATTTCCTCCGAAGGAGTTTTGGTTTATTTCTGTCACCAGCATTTTAATCTCACCACAGGGAGAGCAGATCTGAGGTGTCCAGAGCAATTTAGTTTAAGGATGTCATTCACCCTGAAGGGTGGGCTGGGAACTGCTTTAAAGTGGCTGGGGTGAGGGGAGGAATAGGTACTCCTGTTCAGAGAGAATGGAGAAGCATCCCACAAAGGGTGAGGATCATTGCTTAAGGGAAGTCCCATGCATTAGGGAGAACTTTCTCTCCTTTCTCTGGGTATTACCCCCAAAGATGGTGGGATACTGTGTGGAGATTATAGGACCCCAGCTCATAGAGCCAATAAGGGTCAGACGGTATTTTCTCATGAGGGTTACTTACATCGTCTCCGTTCTTGCCAGGGGGGCCAGGGGGACCACGGGGGCCCATGGGACCCTAGAGGAGAAAGGAGGAGAGGAAGTTAGAATTACCAGGATAAGTAAAAAAGAAGGGGAAAGCCAGGACTGGAAGGAGGGGTAAGGAAGACTCCAGATGGAGGTGCAGGGTCCATGCATCTGCACAGAGAGTGCAGGTCAAGAGGACACTTGCCGAAGCTCCGGGCTCGCCAGGTTCACCAGGAGGGCCTTGGAACCCTTGGGGGCCCTGAAGGACAAGGAGAGAGGGGTAGGGTTAGAAGGGCAGGTCCCTGCCAACCTTTTCCCATCTCACCAAGAGACCCCCATCCCTAGTCCCAACCCTCCCTCCCAAAGCCCAAAGCCCCAAGCCCCAGGTGGTGTATAAAGATATTCTGGATACTCACAGGTGCACCAGGGGGGCCAGGGAGACCACGAGGGCCAGAAGGACCCTAAGGAAGAAAAAGAAAGGGAGACCATTATGACTCTTCTGTGGGAGAGTGTAACATGGGTAAAGTCTTGCCACCTCCTATTGGTTCCTGCTGAGATTGCCCAGGTGTCTTGTATCCTCTCTGGACTACGAGGTCCCAATGGTCACCTTGACCTCCTAGGTTATCTCTGTCACCCCCATATGCCATCACTGGCCCATCTTGTCTGGATCCCCATCCGCTCTTTTGTCATCTCTACTCCCCCTGGTGGCTTACCATGGGCCCAGGCACGGAAACTCCAGCTGATTTCTCATCATAGCCGTAAGACATCTGGGGAGCAAAGTTCTAGAAAAAAAAAAAAAAAAGAGACAGCACATCAGAAAGTGGGGTCAGGACAGTGAGTTGAAAGGCAGAAGACGTCACCAATAATAGGACAAGTGGACATTAGGTGCCTCCTGATGGGATGCCCTAAGTGAGACAGCAATATCCCACATGAGAGAGCCCTGCAAAATGGCACCAGTGGAATCTGCTCGTGAAAAACATCCAACAAACCCAAACGGGGGAGGGGGGCAGTTTACCAAGCAACTGGCCTCTTCAAAACATGTCAGTGTCATAAAAGACAAGGAAAGTCTGCAGAATGTTCCAGGTGAAAGAATGATTAAATGCAGTTCATAATCCTGGGGTGCATCCCAGATCAGGGGGAAAAATACTATAAAGGACATTGATGGGACATTGGTGAAATCTGAATATGAACTGTATATTAGATATAACCTTGTATCAATGTTCAGTTTCCACAATTCGATCACTGGTCATGCCATGGTCATGTAAGAGAATGTTCTTTTTCTCAAGAAACACCCACTAAAGAATTTGAGAACAAAGGGACATAACACCAGCGGCTTACTCTCAAACCAGAGGTCCAGAGAGAAAAACGTGCGGAATCTCATGTAGACAGAGACTGATAAAGCGAATGGGACAAACGGGGTAGGGCAGACGAGAGTTCTTTGCACTATTCTGGCAACTTTTCTCTAAGGCTGAAATTATTTCAAAATATAAAGAATGCCATCTGCCAAAAACAAACAAACAAACAAACAAAAAAGACGGTAAGGAAGAAGGAGACTCTCCACTTACTCCTCCGAGGCCAGGGGGTCCGGGAGGTCCGGGGGGTCCGGGGGGTCCGGGAAGTCCAGGCTGCCCAGGGATGCCATCTCGGCCAGGGGGGCCTGCGGGTCCCTGCAGCGGGAGAGGGCAGGCGGGGTGAGCACAGGCCAGGACACGCCCACCTGCCGCTCGCCGCCGCTGGAAGCGCAACGCTTACCTTTGGGCCTCGGGGGCCGGTGTCTCCTTTGGGTCCCTTTGGGGTTGGGGGAGAGCAAACAAAGCTGAGTTAGAGAAGGGAGGACTGTGGGGGCCCATGGGAGGGGTGGCAAAAGTCGACAGAGGATTACCTCGACTCCTGCGGTTTCCAGGTCCGTAGGCGACACTAGGGGGAGAAGAAACGCGGGTTAGAGGCAGGGTTTGCTCTGGTGTCCCCGGAGGCAAAGGCCTCCCAGGCCCGGCCCAGAGGACCCGTACCTTCGCCGTCGGGGCAGACCGGGCAGCACTCGCCCGGGGGGGCTACGGCGCCGGGGCAGTTCTTGATGTCCTCGCAGATCACGTCATCACACAACACGTTGCCATTGTCGCAGACACAGATCTGACAGACCTCGGGTTTCCATACTTCTCGGTCATGGTACCTGATGCCGTTCTGTACGCAGGTGACTGGTGGGACTGAGGCAAGAGCGGGAAAGCCGGGCTGTCAGTGGCGCCCGAGCCCCCATCTCAGGGCTCTGGAGACACCGACCCTATTCGCCCGTCTCATTTGTCTCACAGACATATTTACTTTTTCCATTTCCCGCCTCCTCCTTCTCCCCCTCCTTTCCCCAAATCCTTAAAAGCCCATAAGCTCATCTGCTCCTCATCAGCGCCAGTGACAGCACCGAGGCGCCTGGCCAGAGCGCCTATAACTCTTTCCAGTTCTCAGGAATTTAAACAAAGCTTTAAGCGGAGGCTGCTTCCAAATCCAACCTCAGCGCATTGGTGCGGAGGCCAAGTGAAATAAAAAAAAAGCCTTTGTGTTGGGGGGTGATGTGTAGGGAGGAAGACAGTCAGAACAGGAGGGGCCCCAACAAGAGGGCAGGCTTGTGGGGAGTGGTCTGGGTGGCCAGAGGAGGAGGGGCTGGGAGGAGAAACGAGAGGTCCAGCCCCTATTCCGCCCCATTCCCCAGGCAGGTGGGATGGCGGGGGGCAGGGCTATGAGGCTGGGGAGGGGCTGATTGGCGTGGGATCCCACCCAGAGACTTGAAATGTACCCCCCAAATTGGAAACGCCCTAACCTTGAGCGCCCAGGAGTCTTAAAAACCCTCTCTGGGACAGCCCCTATTTCCCAAAGCCAGCCAGTGACTCTGGGTCGCTTAGCCATAAGAACCCAAAAGTCCGCAAATATTATAGTAATGAAGTTAGTTAACCAGGCCCGTCGCACGAGCGTCTGCCCAGACAGCCACTAGGTGGCGGGCAAAACTAAGCAATTTCCCTAGATTGGACACTTCTTTTAGAGGCAGGGGCCACTCCACCTCCAGCTTTATTTTCTAGGTCTAGAGGTGGGGTCCACACTCCGCGGTAACCCTGGGTCTTTCCGCTCCAGCTCCTGGGAGGGGAAGCGCGGGACCGGAGGAGCGGTTCTCCATATTGATCAGCAGAGGGCGCAAGGACCCCGCCCTACCCACTCCGCTCCAAAGTTTCTCACCCTCCAACCCGCCCACTCTCCGCGCCCCCTCCCCCCTCAGCCCAGCACCCCCGCGGCCCCAGCAACACTGTCTAGCCTGCAGAGAGAGCAAACAATCTTTCCTTATGAATCATCCCACAGCCTTCCTGATCGTTTTTACATCTTGGGCTCCAAATTCTTAACTAGGCGCCCCCATCCCATCTTCGACGCACTTTCCCCTGCCCCACGCTCAGACCCCCTTTTCCCCGGTTGTAATCCACAGGGCGCACTCGGGACTCTCTCCTGTGCTAACTCAAGCCGCGCTCCATCCTCCACTCCCGTTCCTGGGGGCATTCATCTTCATCCCCTACCCGGGGTGCACTCCCTTCTCTCCCAGGGCGCCAAAGAAGCGCCCTCATCATCTCCCTTCCATCCCCGAGTCTCTGGAGCATCTCGAGTCTCCATTTAAGTCTCGGACTCCCGGGACTGGGCGCAGGGTGCGATACCAAGTAGCCCTGGACTCTCCAAAGTTCGGGACTTACTGTCTTCTTCTTGGCCCTCCTCTTGGCCGTGCGTCTGGAGGGCGGTGGCCGCTAAGAGGAGCAGGAGCCGGAGGTCCACAAAGCTGAACATGTCTAGACCCTAGACATGTAGACTCTTTGCGGCTGGGGTGGGGGTTAGCGTCCGCTCATGCGTGGCCTCACAGTCCGCGTGCCTCCTGCTCCGACCCCGAGGAGAAACTCCCGTCTGCTCCGACCCACGGCCCGGGCCCCTTTTATACCATCCCGAGGGATAATGGGGAGGAACCCGGCCCCTAGGAGAGGGGGAGCCGGCAGCCCGTCCCCCAGCCAATCAGAGCTGCCTGGCCCGGCCCCCAATTTGGGAGTTGGAACCGAGAGGAGGAGGAGGAGGAGGAGGGAAGGGAAAGGAGTCCACTGCACATCTCCCCCCTTGGCCGCTCTGCCTCCCCAGCCCCCCAGCCCGGCTTGGGCCAGACATACTGCTGCCGGGGTATGTCTAGGTCCTGAATATAGTGTAGGCTAAAGAGTGGGCAGGGGCTGCCCTTCCACTTTCTTTCTGGGACCCCCAACCTGGAGGAACTAGAACTGGAGAGCTGGGTGGGGAGAGAGGGTCCCTCCTGGGTATGCCTCATTCACCCTCCTGACAGCCTCTACAAGAGCTGAGGGATGGGCATGGAGAGGCCAGCTGGGGACCCCTCTGAAACAGGAGAACCAGAGAATTAGAAAGTGTGCCTGCGTAGCGGTGTCTTCTGGTGTAGCTGGGGTATGGAGCTTAGGAATATTTGGGGAACAAGTTAGAGA
This sequence comes from Macrotus californicus, assembly GCA_007922815.1. Classification (NCBI taxonomy): domain Eukaryota; kingdom Metazoa; phylum Chordata; class Mammalia; order Chiroptera; family Phyllostomidae; genus Macrotus; species Macrotus californicus. Next base: position 31,400 of record VMDR010006362.1, read on the forward strand.
TGCCTTTATAGACATTAAGAATCAGATACTTGGAGGCATGCTGGTGAGAGGGTGTTTTGTTTTTTTAAAGATGTCAATTCTTCTACCACGCATGAAGCTACAAGACACAAACCCCAGGCATGACTGAGAGATGGGGTGGGAGGGAAATGGGACTTCATGGTCTCTCCAGAAGGAAGCTTTGGTATTGAGTGATGGGGCAACACGGTGGTGGTGGGGGATTGCTAGGACCCTTCCATCCACCCCAGGGTGAGTGAGTTTACATGGAAAAGGCTGTGACAACTGGTGGGGTTAGGGGCTGCTGAGGCTGTGTCCAGGGCCCCGCATAGCTAAACAGGAGAGAACTCAGGTGGAAGGCACGTCACCAGAGAGCAGATGTTCCTCCTGGGAGCTACACAAAGTTCTGTCTCTGGTTGTACCTGGACTGATGGCTGGGGGCGTACGAGAGAACTTGGGGGCCTGGTGGAGACTCGTATTGGGAAATTTGAGATGGAATTGCAGGGGAGGATGACTAACATTTTAGAGGATGTTTCCCACTGCCCAACCTCTTTCCCAAAAAACCTAGGGCTTTGCTCTTTGCCTCTGGAATCAGAAGAGAATCATATGTACCCTGATACCATGTGGCAACCCCCAGACCAACCAGCTATATTTGGGGAAGATGCCTCTAGAAGACAATGTCCCTTCTCCCCCATGTCCCAACCTCCCAACAGTGCTCTATCCCAACCCCAGTCTTTCCAGGTCCTGGTCCTGCCAAAATCTGTGGGCCCACGAGAAAGTAATGGGGGTCCCTTTGCAGTGCCCAATCAACTCCAATCCTTTCCACACAGCTCCCCCACCCCCCGTCACTCTAGAGCTGCAAACGTGGAAGCGGGGAGTCCCTCCTCCCCAAACCATCCAAGATTCCATTGCTTCCCCCCCCCGCCCCTCTCCACGCCCTCCCCCAGCTGGTTTTTGTGCAACGAAGGCAAAGGGAAAAAAAAAGACCAAGGGAAGAGAAGGGGAGGGAGCCACGTCGGCCGTGGGCAGCCAGGATGAGCAGTGCGGGTGGGGCTGCGGAGGGGACTGCAGGGGCTATAATTAAAGGGAAAATATAGAGTTTCCAGAGAGGCAGGCTGGAGACAGCAATGGAGGGCTGGGCCTTCACCAATTATCCCCACCATGTGGCAGCAACTTGTGGCCCAGGATCTGCCCCCGCCTGGTGCCAGGGCAGGACCAGGGGGCTGAGGTGCTGAGATGGCAGTTCCTTCAACCTCCAGCATGGGTCGTTGGCAAGGGGTGCTACTCCCCAACAGAGGATGGGAGTCTTGTTCTTCAGAGTGGTCGACCCTTTGGACTGGTTGTCTGGGGCATAGTGTCACAGGCTTGGGGTGATGGCTGGTGTTACCTGGCCACCTCCCTGCTTACTGAGATTTTGCAGCCAGAAGGACTGCTTCCTAGAGCCCCCTCCCCGTGTGCCTCCTGTCCAGGCTGTTCCACCCCTCAACCCCCCTTAAAAAAGAGATTACGCCTCAGAGATGTGGGTTGGAAGCTGCTCCATCATGGTCCTGGGATTCTGAAGGGTGTGCAGGGACCCCTGAGGGTGGGGTGGAGTGGGCTTTGTGGGTGTAGTATGTGACAGCCACCACCCCAACGCCCATTTTCAGACCTCCATCCCAGCCACTTCAGGCAGAGGGTTTCTAAGCATCCTTTACACGTGGCACAGAACTGAGGCCCAGGGCCTCCTCTGCCACTTTTTGACTTGAAACGCTTGGCGGGTGCCCAACCCGAAGATGTGTCTTTAATTTCTGCAGCACGACAGTGAGAGGAAGAATGTGCTTGGGGTCTCCTCCCAGCCTGGCTGGGCATCCTTGGCCAGGACTGAGCGCTTGAGACTGGGGGGAGGGAAGGGGGAGGGAGCTGGGGCTGGAGAGGGGAGGGGACGCCACCTCATCTTTAGGAAACTCTGAAGCTCTGGCTTCTTGTGGAATGTAAGGCTGTCCGGCATTTGGAGTGGGGGGAGTGAAAGCCAAAATCTCCTCCCCCCCCACCTCTAAGAAATGGTAAAGTCATCAGCACTTAGGGGAAAAAAATTCCTCAAGAAGAAAAACAGAAAAGAGGAAAGTGCTGAGCTCTGAGTTCACTCCTCTCCAAATTTCCCCAAGTGCCCTCCCTCCACGAGGGGGGCAGGCCTGTTCTGCCCAGCTCCCCTCCCTTCTGGAGCCCCTTGAGACCCCAGCTGGGACTCCATGGTGTGTGACAAGGGAAAAGAGACAGCCCAGGTGTTGGTGCACGTGGTGAGCAGGTGGATCAGCCCTTCCAGCTGCTGTGGTTCCCAAGGTTCTGTTGCCCTCCCTCCGATTTGACTCTCCAGAAGTCTCCTCTCCCCCAACCCTGGCCCCAGACTGGTGATAGAGAAAAGGTCCCAAGAAGAGGGAGGGGGTGAAGAGAAAGAAGGGGCGGGTCTAAGAGAGAGACTACAGCGAAGACCTTGGTCTTTTTCTGTGTGCACCTTGCTGAGAGATCCTGGGGGCAGCCTGGGGACAGACCCCAGGTGTGGGAGCTCCTCTCTCCCTCCCTTTCCTCAACAGTGCACCACCCAGGCCCTTTGGTCCTTAGCTCAATTCCCTAGCTTCCAGGCACAACGTGGCTTTTCTCTTTATGCCTCAGCTCAGCCCAAGTTCTTTGGCGTCCTGAGATTTTCCTCTGACTGTCATCCTTTCCAGGTTTAGAGGGAAGGTGATGAATTAAGTTTGTCCATGGCTGTGTTAGGTGCCTCTGAGGCATCCAGCCTCAGAGGAAACCCTTGAGTGTCTGGGTCAGGCTCAGAAGAGACAAACGTAGGCCCCCCAGCGCCAGGGTGGGTGGCACTGTCTCCAGAGAAAGCCTGGAGGGAGAAGAGACAAGGGCCAGGACAGAGCCTGGAGGACCCTCAGGGCTTTAGGGATGGGAAGGGGAGGAGGAGCCTGCACAGGAGACAGGACAGGTGACAGAAGTAACTAGGAGGGCCAGGAGGAGAGGAACAGTGGGTGGCCTGTAGGCAGAGGGAAGATTGTTCTGGTTGGAGGGACAGTTATATGCTATGGGGAGAATTCGTACGCTGGGGAGGAAAATGTTCACTGGTTTCAGGAACATGACAGCTAAATGTGGGCTGTATTGGTGGACTGATGGGCAAGAAAGCCAGACTTTGGAGTGGGCTGAGGAGTGGGAGGCCCAGAAATGGGGTCAGAGTGCAGGCAACTCTGGGCAGGACTCTAGCTGTGAAGGGAAGAAAGGTAGCTACCCCACTCTCCCTCCCTTCCTCCTCTTCTTCTTCCTTTCTATTACTCCCCCACCCCCACTCCTGTCTGTCTGTCCATCCCACGCCTTCCTCCTCTTTCTCTCAGTGGGACTCTGCTTCTTTTAAATCCTTCCCCTCCCTGGGTTCCATTTGTCCTTTTTGCTCTTCCTCCTTCTTTTCTTCCCAGGTGACCTGAGCCCTCAAATACCTGCACTCAGGCTCAGCTTCCACCTCATTCTCTTCTAGAGCCAGCCCTCAGTCCAGCATCTTGAAGAGAAGGCTTGATTTCTAGTCCTGGCACATCTTGCCCCATGTAGGGTGCACCCTAGCTCAAGAGGGGGAAACCTGGGGGCAGAGGGGGGAGGGAAGAAGGCCCTGGGGTAGCTGGAAGAAAAAGGCTGAGGCTCGGTCCCTAGGTGGTACTAGGACCTCCCTGCTAACGCTGCTCCCCAGCCCCAACTCCAGCCAGCCCACCAGGTCCCCGCTGGTCTCAGCTGAGAGTAATGGTTTGGATGGGGGCATGGTCAGTTTGGGGGACCCAAGTCCTCTCTCCCACTCCGTGCTGATCACACGTAAGGGGCCGATGCCCATCTTTCCTGCTGGAACATGAGCTACCGCGCAGGGACCCCCTGTCAGGGTCTCCATCATCGCATCTCTAGCCTGTCACGGGGTCTGGAGGCAGGGCAGGTTCTCGTGATAAGTTCGAGTGAGTTAATGGAAGTATTATCTGCCCCTTTCTGGGTCGGTTCAGCGCTGTGCTGGTTTTACCCCATTCCCTACTCCTTTTCGTTTTTCTATTTTTTTTATCACCCCCACCCTTAACTTTTTCCCTCTTCAGGTATTTTCCCTCCTTTTCTTAGTTCTTTTCTTTCCCTTCCTCCTCTGCGTCCCCCGCTTATCCTACTCCTCCACCCCCACACTCCCCACCCCCGCAGTTTTCTCTCGTGTTCTGTATTCTCTTCCGGCATCTCTGGTGCTCCATCCGTTCTGTCTCCCGACGCCTAAGCCCCACCAACAGAGAGCAAAGAGCGCAGCTGGGAGGGGCGGGGCCGAGGCTTGCGTCACAACCAGATGTCTGGTTGAAGTGTTCAGGAGATGGCTGCAGAGGTTCCTTTGAAGCTTGGATTTTTTTTTAAAAAAATGAGTAAGCGGAGCAGCCTGTGTGAGGCAGAGGCACCTGTCCAGATCCTGATCTCCTTCCTTCACCCCCACTCCCATTTCCCCCATCAGTGAGCCTCAGCCACAGGTGTCTGTTGTCTCTCACTCCTACGTCAGCTACCAGTCCTTCCTCTCAGCAAACCTGAAATTCCTGGACTTTCTGGGCTGGAACGGATTGAGTGGGGTGGGGAAGGGGCGGGGTGAGGAGGGATCCCACTCTGCTGGCTTGCACCAGCCCTGGGCAGGTCACCCCTTTGGACATAGTTTGGCTTGGACACAGAAAGGATCCAGAATAACCCACGAAACAATTATTTGTTGGGCACTGGGCATTCGGTGTCTGCCGTCATGGAGTTTGTGTCTGGTAGAGACAGACATGGATGAAATCTCATATATAAATATGTAATTGTAACTGTAACACTTACACAGGGAAGAAACACAGAGCTCTGAGTGGCAGGCATTCCAGAGAGTCTACCTTAGACCTGGGGGCTCAGGAAGGCATCCCTGAATGGGCTGACGGATGAATAGAGATAACTTAGGTAAGGGGAAGGTGGCAGGGTGGGGGATTGAGGTGGGCATGATGGTACCACATATGCAAAGGCTCTGGGGCAGGAAGGAGCTTGGCAAGTTCTAGATGCCCACAGAATCCAGAGAAGGCCACTATGGCTGGAGCACAGGAAGCAAAGGCCAGGCAGGCCCAAGAAACCCACTAGGGGTGTTAGTTTTTGTCCCTAGAGCTTTGGGCCCTAGAGGGTGTCTGAAGCAGAGAGGGTCTCAGTCACGCATGCATTTGAAAAAAGATCATCGTGGTCACTTGGAAGTCGGTTCGGAAAGAAGGCCGTGGTGGAAGGTGGCTGCTGCAGGTGCCCAGGTGGCAGCTGATGAGAGCCTGGACCAGGTTGAAGAGAATGGAACCGGAGAGAAGAGGATGAGTTCAAGAGCCCGTTTTAATGTGAAGCAGACTTGACAGGCACTGGGGTTGGATTGGACTTGGAGTGTGGTGATGGGGAGCACAGCTGCTTCCTGGTCTTCTGACCTGAGAAACGGGAGGTGTGGTACTCTGGAAGAGAGGAGGCTTGGCAAGGACCCAGGCTGGGGAGGAAGATCCTGAGTTCCGTATCCTTTGCAGACACTGTAGCTGACTCTATTCAATGGATGGTTACTACAGACTTCCTGGGGTCAGCCTGGGGTCAGAAGGGAGCTCTGGGGACAACAGCTCCTGCCCTCAGAGACTGGGGAGTCAGGAAGGGAAATAATCCCCAAAATGTCTCTCACCCAAGGCAACATGACTATGTGCTTTTGAGTAAGTTGCTTCATCTCTCTGAACCTCATTTCTCCAACCTGTGAAATGGGGTAGTAGTATGACCACTTTGCTGGCCTGTGTCATGCTCAGTAAATGGAATTCTCCAGAGAAATGCAGAACAATGAGAATGCTAATGAGAGATAAGGTGGGATCTGTGGAAGAGGTTGCTTTTGAGCTGAGCCTGTGAGGACGGGTGCAGGGTTTGAATGCAGAGTTGGATTGGGACAGTGGGAGGGAAGGCATGCCAAACCTGGGAAGACACACACACACACACACACACACACACACACACACACACTCTTGAGGGCTGAAGGGGGAGGGAGAGAGAGAAGGTCTTGGGCAGAGAAAACATGGAAATCTGGACAGGCAGACTGGGGACACCTTCTTAGAGGCTCGGAATTCTAGAAGAGTAATTTATGATCAATTTGGTGACCACAGAGAGCCACTGACTGCTTTTGAGCAGGATATGGCTGTGAGCCTTTGGCCAAGGACTTGCCCAGAGAACGTATACCTTGATGAAGCAAAAGAACTCAAGTTAGAAGGCTGTGGCCCTTAAGGGGAGGGGGGGCTACAAAGAAAGTGGGTGGGATTTGTGGATCTCCAGCAACAAGAAAATGTGGCTTGAGAGCTGGCAAAGAGGTAGACCAGATGACCCCTCCAAAGTTGGGTTTCAATTTCTGCTAGATTCTAGAACCTTACGGTCCTGAAGTGGGAATATCATAGATATTCAATTCAGAAGAAATGTTGAGCTCATTCTGTCCTGCCCTCCCCAACTTGCACAGAGGAGAAAACTAAGGCCCAGAGAAGGGAAGTAACTTGCTTAAAGTCACACAGCTGAGATTGAGGGGTCAGAGGTAAGCTCCTTGCCTCATTTCAAGATCCTGAGTAGTGGGGGCTGAGGAGCTAGAGGGGTTAGAAGGGCAAGAGGGGGTGGGGAGTCGACATGACATGGGGATCCCACAGAATACCAGTCCAGGCCTGTGGGGACAGAGCGAGAGAGCTGCTCTGGGCTCTCAGCTGAGCCATGTAACCAGAGGGGGAAGGGAGCCTGGTGGGCAGGGTAGAACTGCCACATGGTAGAGGCTTGATGTGAACCATCTGGCCTGGGCGGAGTGTGGACTGCAGAGAGGGAGGAGCAGGAGCCGGGAAAGAGGCCATGGTGGGCGGGTGGATGGCGGGTTGGGGCTGGGAGTGGCCCGCCCGGAGGCCCCTACCTTCTAGACTGCTGCAGCCCAGATGCCTTCACAGCCATGGCCTGGCCCATCCAACCCGCTGACCTCATTCCCAGCTCCCCTCCCTTGCAGGCCCCCCTCTGCCTGCCACGTAGACTGGGCTTTAGCTGCAGCCACTGCTTGGGGAGGAAGAGCAGACAGACATGGGAGCCCCGAGCCCAGAGCCCTGCCAGGTCAGGCAGATCTGGGGGAGCAGTTGTGTTCCCTGAGCCCCCTCTGGGCCTGTGTCCCCTCGCAAAGATGAGCCCAATAAGTGGAGTGGGCTGGGGTCATGGGAGAAGCGTGGCTGTGAAGCAAATTGGCTTGGGCCAAACCTGGGTCGGGGGTGCTCTTTGGAGGTCATGTCAGCCATTCCCCTGCCTCCTGAGAACAGGAAGGTGTTATTCTCAGACCCAGGAAGCGATAGGGGAGACTTCTTCCTCTTCTCAAACTGTTCTCCAGAAAGGGAGCTCCCTGGAGGCGTGAGAGGGTCATCTGTCTGGCCTAGGCCCCATGCTCCCTGTTGCATGGGGAGTTCCATTCCTGGCTAGGCTGGAAGGGGGAAAGTGAGTCCTCTCCCTTCCCCCAGGCACCTCCCATGACCTTCCCTTCAATCCTGCCACTAGGCTAGAGAATCTCCTCAGCTCTGCCTCTTGACCTTCTGCCTTCCCCTTGCTTCCCTGCCCCCCAGCTCCTGGGTCTTCTTTCCAGCTGCCCCAGCTGAACAGGGAGCTGTCCCCGCTGCCTCTCAAGACGTTCCAGGCCCGTGAGTCATCGGGAATGTCTGCTCTGGCTGCGGCTGCTTCCCTCGAATGGCTGTGGACCCTCTTTCCCCTCCTCCTCTATGCTAAGGGCAAGGGTGCCCCTCCCAGGCAGGGGCTCTGGAGTAGGGGGAGGGAAGCCTTGGGCAAAACCCACGAGGCTGGGCTCCCCCAGTGCAGTGAGGAGGGGGCTTGGAGGACTCCCCAGACAGAATTTCGGGTCCCTTTCCCCATTTCCTAGGTGGGGAAACTGAGGAGGGGCGGGTAGAGCAGGGCCAGAACTTTGTAGGCTCCCGCTCCTCCCTCTGTTTTAGAGCTTAGCTTGGCCAAGCTGGGAACTGGCCCAAGCCTCTTTCTGAAGGGCCCTCCCTACATTCAAAGCCCGGCCTGGCAGGAAAGCTGGAGAGAGGCACTGCTACTGCCGCAGACTCCACAGATGACACGTCCTGGCTGGGGTGGGGAGTCCACGTCTGCAGGAGAGAGGGAGGCCGGGTGCCTGGACCTTTCCCACAGGGCTCCAGCAACCTGTGAGGCTGGCTCCCACTTCCTCCTCTTCTCCCGTCTCTCCTTCTGTGCCAGGTCCTCTTCCTCCCGCCAGAAGAAACAGCTGGGTGTGGAGGGAAGACCAAGGGGAAGGGCAAGAGTTGGGGAATGTCCCGATGCCCTCCTCCCCACTGTGTTCTTTTGTCCCCTTCTTCCCCAAGTTCCTGCTCCTTAGCCTGGATTCATTGTCTAGAGACCAAGGGTCTGGTACCGGACTTCCCTAGGTCCTGGGGAATGGGCATCTCCCATCCCATTACAGAGCCTCATTTTCCTCACCTGCAAAATGGGGTCTGGGCAGAAGTCCCTTCCAGTAGGGTTGGTCTGCAATTCTGTGTCTTCCCAGACTGACAGACAGACAGACATTCAGGCATTTATGCACATACACTAAGAGCCGCTGACTTGTATACTCTCGCACACCCCTTCACACACTTGAGCACATACTCTTTCACACGTTCATTTGTGTGTGCCCATGGCCCTCTGCTTGCCTTGGATGCAACGGTCTCCACATTTCCTGTTTCTCTCTTTCTGACAGCTCCCCACCCATTTCTTTTCTCATTTCTGTCACCCCCCCCCTCCCCCTTCACCGCCCCTTTATAATCTCCTCCTGAGGTCACCGGCAGGGTTAGAGCAAGAAGGGAGAGTGGGCTGTGAGATGTGAACTTTAGAGCATCAGACATCTGACCCTGCCAAAGACCACTGCCCCACCTCCTCGGGTCACTTGGTTCTTGCTGAGGCTCTGGGTGGGAGAGATGTGACGGCAGAGAAGGAACAGAGCAGAGAAAGGCCAGCTTTTCTCCACCCCACTGGGGGCCTGCAGGCAATGCCCCCCACTTCTCTTCCCTGAACTTCATTAACATTCACTTTCAAACATCTCTGTGCCACGGAAGTCCTGGGCCTCCTTTTCGGTATGATGATTTTAGCAGCTGGCGCTGGCTGCGCTGCCCCAGCCTGCACCCTTCTAGGAACTTCCACCTAAGGGAATCTGGTCAGAGCTCAGAAAGGACTGTTCCAGGGGATGAGCTATCTGTTGGCCAGAAGAGGCGTGGGAACTGGGCAGCAGCACTCACCCCTCAGACCCAGCCTGACTCAGGACTAACCGCAAACATCTGTACCAGGCTGTGACGTAGCACTTCACACGTTTGAACCAATGTACTCTTCACAAAGCCCTCTGAGGTGGGTGCTGTTAGTCTCCAATTTCAGGAGAGCAACTAGAGGCACAGAGAGGTGAAGGCAGTTCCCTGGAGTCACAAGGCTAGGAGGTGGCTGAGTTGGGATTCAAACCCAGGCAGTCTGGCTCCAGAGCCAACAGGCCTAACCGCTGTTCTTGACAGGTCCAGAGACCCAGGCTGGATCCCAAGGGATCCCCTCCTGCCTAGTCTGAAGAAGCCACTGTTTGCGCAAACATGCCGCTCCATCTGTGCCCATGTGCAGGAAGGAGCACAGCGTCACATGGCTGGAAATGAGCGCAGGCACCAGCATCGCAGCAGGAAGGCTCTTCTCGAAGTGCCATCTCCCTCCCATTTGCAAAGGAACTTTTTGTGAGCTGACAGAACCACGTGCGTCGTCTCATCTAACCCTCACAACAGCTCTGGGAGGTCAGTCTTGATACGTCTGTTTTACAGATGGGGAGCCTGAGACTCGTGATGGTCAAGGTATTGTCTAAGAGCCTCTTCCTAGAGCCGAAAGAGCACCCAGGTGCCCCGACATCCAGATCAGCCCTCTTCTCATCGCCCTGCGTGTTCCCTAATTACAAATCCACACAACCACTAGACATGCATGGCCACATACAACAGACCACATATAACTGGGAAGATTCAGCCCTCAGTCCCACGTCATGTGACCCTTTGCCCCTCCTCACTGACAAGACCCCGGGAGGGCCTTATACCCATTCTGTAGGTGAGAAGGAGCCTTGTGCTGGGGACCCACCAGCCAGGAAGGAGTGAATCTGTGACTAGATCCCCTGCCCACCTGGCCTGGCCACAGAGCCAGCATTCTTCTTATTGTACTACATTCCCTCACTGTCATCCAGCCCAGAAGGACCCCTGCACATATCTCACCCCCACTGAGCACATGGGAATGTAACAGACACAGGAAAATTATGTCCATGATGCATCTGCATGATGCGGGCTAAGTTTCTTGCTGTTTTCCATGCGCCAGGCACTGCAGTAAGGGCTGTATACGCATTAGCTCACTGAATGGCTACAACAATCCTATGATGTAGGTTCTGTAAATATCCTTGTCCTTACAGATGAGGAAACTGAGGCTCAGAGAGGCTAAACAACTTGCTCAAGGTCACAGAGCTAGGAAATTGCAGAGCTGGGATTTGAACCCAGGCACTCACTGCTAATACTGACCGGGTCTACTCACTTAGTCAGGCACTCAGTCAGCAACCACTGCTGAACACCCCATGGCACCCAGCACTGCGCTAGGCCCTAGGCACACAGAAACGAACAAGGCCTCTTCCGCCTACTCCTGCACAGCACCACGCGGTAGGCGGGGGCTGTGCCCACACTCTTTCCTTCCTTCCCAGAGAGCCTCTTCCCTAGCCAACTAGGACATGTGGATCTTGGCTCTGGTTTGTATTTGACACCTAATGAGGGAAAATACTGAACTGATGCCAAAGCCTGAATGGGAACACAGAGGCAGGGAGATGCAGATGGGGTAGGACAGGCAGCTGGGGGCCAGGGCTGGGGCAGGTGTTGGGGTGGGGACATCTCTCCACCTCTGCCTCCATTCTGGTCTTAGGCTCACATCTATTCTGTATCTCTTTATCTCAAATCTTTCTCTGACATCTCTGGTTGATTCTCTTTAAATCTGTCTGTCTATGTGTATCCATCTGTCTCCTGTCTTTCCCTGTCCTTTTGCTGCTTATCAGATGCTATCAGCTCTTGTGGGGGTGATGGATCAGAGACTTGGTCACCCACCATCAGGCTGGGCATCAGCTCTGTCTCAGGATCCTTCCTACTAGCCTCCTCTCTGCAAAGGACCACAGTTCTCTTCTCCTCAAGCCTTCCTCTCAGGATCTTTCTGTTCCTGAATACTAATATCTGAAAGCCAGCCTAGACATCACCAGGCTACACGTCTTGGGTATGTCCTGCCTCTCCCTTCAGACTGGGGGAAGAAGCTGTGTCTCTCCCATCAGGTAGGAAGCTCCCAAGGATAAGGATTATGTCTCCCTATTCAAACCGACAGCTCCCTGAGGGCACCGACTGTGTCTTCCCCCACCAGTTGAGGTTCTTTGAAGGTACATCCTGGGTTTCCTCCAAGAGCCTGGGGGCAGGGACTCTGTCTCCTCCTTCCTCTGGAGTCTCCTGATCTTTAGCTTGGGCTCTGCCTTGGGAAGTATTTAGCAGGGATGAAGGGACTGAAGTGCTCCCCACCCTCCATATCTCCTCCCAAAGCACATTCAAACTTTTATGTTTTAATGTCCACCCCACCCTAGAGAGCCCAACTTCAATTTCCTCCCTCCCAGATGGGTCCTTTCTTTGGAGCAGCTGGACGTAAGGAAGACAAGAATACTAATATACAACAGTGCACGGAAAAATCTGTGGGCAGGGATCCTGCCCAGTCACCAGTGTGCCAACATCCCAGTCTACCCCAAATCTAAGCTTGGCCTCCTCTGGAAGCCTTCCTGGACCAGGAAAGTCCACCTGTTTTTCTCCTCATTTCTGGAAGTATTTAGAGTTCATTTGGTCTGATGGTTTTCTAAAATTATTTAGAAAACAATAACCCTTCATCCTGAAATGACTTTAGATTGACAGAAAAGTTGCAGAGAGCACAGAAAGTTCCTATACACCACTCATCCAGTCCCCTAATGTTAACATCCTACATCACCACGTACATTTGCCAAAACTAAGAAGCCAGTATTGGTGCATGAGTATTAACTGAACGCCAGACTTCAATTAGATTTCACTAGTTTTTCTACTAACATTCCTTTTCTGTTCCAGGATCCCATCTAGGATATCGTGTTCCCTTTGGTCATCGTAATCTCCTTGGTCTCCTCTGTTCATGACAGTTTCTCAGAATTTCCTTGTTTTTCACAACCTTCATAGTTTTTGAGGAGTCCTGGTTAGGTAATCTGCAGAATTTCCCAGTGTTATTTCTCAGCAGTAGAAGCCTTTCCTCAAGTGAAGCCCTGGAATGTGAGCAGATGGAAGCAGAGCTCCCTTGGTCCCAGCACCAATGGGAGAGGCTGTGGGGAAGGCCCGAATACGGATCTCCCTGCCCCGCTGAAAACGCTCACAAGACCCTGTGATGTCACAGAACCCAGTTTGAAAACCATTAACTGGGCCAAGCTCTGCTCAGTGCATGGTTTTTTTTCTGTAACACCCTGGACAAGTCATGATAGACTCGGGCTCCCATACTCCTGGTGGTAGGACCATCACTATTTTTTGAGGAAACTCTGACGGTTGGAAAGGCCTGCCCCTTCTATGCAGGGTGTGAGGATAGCCCACAACTGTGGGTACTGCATGGCCTGCTTACCACCTATGCCCTTACCCACCCACAGGTGTCCTACCTCCAGAGCATGAGTGGCCTTGCCCCACCCATCCTTGCCATCATGAATCACGAAGGCCATACCTTCATCTACTTTTGCAGCATTATGAAATGCCTGACCATGAACTTCTATCCTGATGGCTGCACCATGGCCACCAAGTTCGCCCACCTCAAGCTGCTGCTGCAACACGTTGACCCTGACTTCTACTGGCATCTGAAAGAAGCTGGTGTCTAGGATCTCTTCTTCTGTTACTACTGGCTGCTGCTCGAGCTCAAGTTTGAGTTCGCCTTTGATGATGCCCTCCACATACTTGAGGTCACCTGGAGTTTGCTGTCCCCCCATCTCAATCCTCCTGAACATGAGGAAGAGCTCATTGGACCCTCCAGCCAAGTGGCAGACGCTGGCTTCAATAGCCACAAGGGGCGGTCCATGTGACAGAGACACTATTGAGGCCTGGTGGTTGGGGAGCCAGGGCTTTTGAAGATGCCTTTGACTGCTTGGACATGATCAGCCAGGTGGTGTCTCCTGAGACAAGCCAATCTGGATGACCTCCAGCAATTCAGGGACAAAACCCAGTAAGCATATAGAGAATTTATTTTGTTTGTTTGTTTGTTTTTAATATTTTATTTATTTATTTTTAGAGAGGGGAAGGGAGGGAGAAAGAGAAGGAGAGAAACAACAATGTGTGGTTGCCTCTCGCGCAACCCCCTACTGGAGACCTGGCCCACAACCTAGGCATGTGCCCTGACTGGGAATCGAACCAGCAACCCTTTGATTTGCAGGCCAGTACTCAATCCACTAAGCCACACCAGCCAGGACAGCATATAGAGAATTTAACCCAATATGATCTAAGTAATATATATGTTATATAGCCTATGAACCCAACAACTTCAGAATATACATTCTTTTCATATGCATGGAATAATTACTAAAAGCGACCTTATACTGAGTCATAAGCAAGTCTTGAGGAATATCAAAGAATGAAAATCATATGGAATATGGTCTCCGACAACCACATAGTTAGGTTAACAACCAGTAACTAAAGGATCACTTGAAAATCTTTCAATGTTTCAACGCTAAGCAATGCACTTCTAAAATGTTCATTATTTGAAGATATCGTGCTGGATATCAAAATATTTTCTTTTTTTTTTAAAGATTTTATTTATTTTTAGACAGAGGGGAAGGGAGGGAAAAAGAGAGGGAGAGAAACATCAATGTGTGGTTGCCTCTCACTTGGCCCCCACTGGGGACCTGGCCCACAACCCAGGCATGTGCCCTGACTGGGAATCGAACTGGCGACCCTCTGGTTCGCAGCCCGCGCTCAATCCACTGAGCTACACCAGCCAGGGCATGGATATCAAAATATTTTCAAATGAATTGTGATGAAATATATTAAAACTTTGGGTCGTAGCTAAAGCAGTTCTTAGAGGGAAATTTATGAACATATATACATACATTAGAAAAGAAGAAAAGTCAAAAATCACAAAGAATAGCAAAATAAACCTCATAGTAAAACAAACCAAATAAAATAGGAGGGGGGATAATAAAGATCAAGAATGACCAAAACCAAACAAAAACAAAGAACAAATGGCATCAATTTTCAACAGCTGGAACAAAAAAGAGGTCGTCACTATCCTATAGACAATTAAAATATCATGAGAATATTATATTGACTCTATGCCAATAAATCTGAAAATTGTAATGGAATTGGCAAATTACTTCAAAAACCCAGTGTACCAGTTTTACAGAAGATAATATAGAGAATAGTCTCATAGTCCCAGATCTATTAGGAAAATTTGCTAGTAATTAAACATCTTCCCACAAAAAGAAATTTAAGTCCAGATAGTTCACTGGT